>JANSTS010006346.1:0-21587 GCA_026546915.1 Sylvicola fuscatus | reverse complement strand
ATGTTGGATAACAAGAGTACATATACTTCCCAAGATCGTTTTTTTGAAAAAAAAAGTTCGATCTTTGTGGGACGTATATAACTAAAATCATATTCGTAAGCAATTGCGCATATAACGGATGACTTTCGAAGAAAATAATCATTGACAAGAACCATGAGGTGAAATTAGTCACGTTTATAACCTATTAGATCGTGGTGAGATTGTGGCTCAACTCACCAACATTGAATAAAAATAAATGACCGTTATAAATTTGCTCATCAATTTGCAGAAATGTTCAGTTTTAATATACAATTATAATTTTTTACAATTGGAATTTGTCCCATCAATATTGTAAGTTGTTATTTAAAGCAAATATTGTTTCTTAGTATAATTGGTCTGATAAAAATGAGATTACGTAATTTGACGCCGCTCGTTATGCGTTCTTCTCTCGCGTCGATGCGGAAAATTGTCACTATAAGTGCAGACATGGAACAATAGCAAGAGTTTACTGAAATGAAAAACATTCTCCTACTTTCTCTAACCGCTTTAGCCATACATGGAAATGGTGTAAACGTATTGAATGTTTTTCCAGGAAAGGTTTCATACGTCGCGTCGCGTCGCGTCGTATGCGGTAATTCAATTATGCAGTGACGAAACTGCTAAAGAAACTGATGGAAAGAATGTACGAGATAACTGACTATATGGATAGATGGAACTGCATTTATGTAATGAAATTAGGGTATTTTATGCTAAAAATGGAACATGTTGCTATTTTAAATCTTAAAGGTCGTTTATAAATATATTTGTATTATTTTTATTTTACAGTACAAATTCATTTTTATTCTTTTAAAAATATACCATTTCTAATTGAATAAACTAAAAAAAAAACAATTTTTTTAGTATAATTGTTTGTTCAGGCTCCTAATCATATAAAAAGAAACAATTTAATAAATTACTAATCTAGTTAATACATTTGCTGTCCTAACTACTTTTCTATATAATTTACTTACACTCAAATCAAACAAAAATCATTGAAAATAATGTTTAAATAAATTCGATTATCCCTAAATTCGTTATCTTCTATACTTAACACCTAAACTTAGCTTAAAGTATTTAAATATAACAATCAAAAAAATGTGAAAAACGTGATGTGATTAAATTAAGTATACAGAGAATCCTGCTGGTTTACACAGGCACGATGACTTGACCCACTTTGCGAGCTCTTGAAGCGAACCCTTTGGAGCCATCTGGTCCGATGGGCGTACGCACAACCGCCTCACTCTTGCTGTGGGCACACGCTGGCACTTGGAAGCGAGCAGCTCTAGCCGCCGGCGACAGAACGTAGTCGGACGACATACTGCTGTTTGAACCCACTGAAGTCTTGCGATCGTAGCCAGAATCAGTTGAGATTCGCCTGCCGAAGTTGCAATACTGGTCGCCCATTGAATTGTTGGAGAGCTTACGCATTGGGTCGAACCCATTGGAATACTTTCGCTGCGGCCCATACTCGTAGTTCATTGGGTTCATCGAGCCAGACGACAACTTACGTTCAATGTACTCATTCTCATTGGTGCTGAATCGGCGACCATAGTCCACAGACATTCGGCGATCGTAGGTCATCTGTGGATTGGAGAACTTCCTCTCCATCGACATGCGTCGTGGACTGCCCTGGCCCTGCATGTACATCTCGTTAGAGCACTGCGACATCCGACGCATTCCACACGAACAAAAGTCAGAGCAGTTGGACGTGCGTCGCGAACTGCCACTGGTGTGTTCTGAGCACGATGATGGCCGGCGTGACATCTCCGAACAGGATGAGTATCCCTCAGAGCAGCTGGAATATTTGCGAGATGCATCGCTGCAGTTGCTGGTGCGACGATGCTGCACAAAGTGCTGCTCGTTTTGTTCGTTGCCGTACGAGTACTTGCGTGGAATCGGCGAGAAAATCGCCTGACCGTCTTGTGAGTGTTGCTTGACGTAGTATGGCTGGGATGGACGTCGCACTTTGTTGTAGCCACCGCGAGTTCGCTCCAATTCAGAATCGTGCATCTTGTAGCTCTCAATTAGCTTGGCGATGGTGGCTTTCTTATTGCCGGTCTTCTTTTTGGGCGCCACCATCTCATAGACGGTCATTCCCTTCAGCTCAAAAGCTTTGCGGGCGTACTTGGACTCTGTGTACTCTACCAAAGCGCACTCTTTCTCCTGCAGCTCTGGATGCTTATTGATGAATTGACGTACATCAGCCGGAATGGCACCACCTGGCTTGAGAATGCGTATCAACGCAATGTCACCGCACTTGGCGAAAATATCGGACACCTTCTCGATGGTCATTTTTTCGAGATTCAAGTCTGTGGCGACCACAGTGCGTGAAGGCATCGTCTCGTCGTGTGTTGGCAGTGGCTCAACGCGGCGTATTTTGGTTCCTTGTTCATTCAATTCAATTTGTTTGCTCAACTTCTTTACAGCTACGCCCACCACACGCCAATCCTTGACTATTTGCCGAACTCGCTTAAAGCTCGACACGAGCTTCAAGCTCACGAATCCCTCCTTGTTGCGACGCACATGCTTCAGCAAAAAGGCGTCCTTCAAGATGTTATCATTCGAGAAATAGAACTCCACCTGCTCGACAATTTTCTCCAGCTCATCGTCATCGGGAATCTCCAGTGGATAGTGACCACACTCATCGTCACCATCATCATCGTCGTATTCGTTTTGTCTCTCACTCTCGTGGGATACGGTTTTCACAAGTTTATTTTTTTGCTTTAAATCACAGCCAGAATCTTTAGCATTATCATCAGACGATGCCGAGGCACTTGAATCCTCAGCACGGTACTCCTCATACTCCTCATCTTCGTCGCCCACCAAATCTTGTGGGTGACCCTTCTCATACGACATGGACACATCACTGTCACTGATCGAACTAAACGACTCGCGTTTCTTCAGTGGCACACTCGGCAACGATGTGGCCATCGTGGGCGGATCCTTCATCATCTCTTGATGCTGCAGCACTGTGTGACTGTCCATCATCAGTGGTGCTAAGTGATCCTGCTCTTCCTCCTCCTCCTCACTGCGAGCGGCATCCGCCTCGATGAGCGCGACTTCTTGCAGTTCCTCCTCCTCTGTGGCGTAATTTAGTCTGTCTTGAATCAGTGTGATGTCATAGAAATCGACCATATTCTTTTGTGTGTCCGCTGCCAGCTCGTCACGACTCTTCTCCGCTATTATTATGGCACTGGTGGCTTCCTTGGTATCGGCGGTCACAGCTGCTGGTTCGGAGTTGGCGGAAGGCGCCGTTATGACTGACACGGTCGCCACCACCGCCGTGTCGGCAATTGCTTCTATGGAATTTTTTGAAGCGATTATTTCGTTGCGGTCCGTGGCACTGGTGTCAGTGATTTGTTGTTGTTGTTGCTTCGTCACTTCTATCGAATTACTTTCTGCTGTTGCACTTTCCATTTTTATTTGTATTTTCTTTTGTATTTTATTTTAAACGCGATCAAATTGGTTTTAAGGCACTTTCTACCGTTGAGATGTGTGGTTAAAGTTGTTTAGGCGTCCCTACAGTGGGCCGCTCTCAATTGGCAGCTCCTCTAATGTTCGTCTATAATAATATGTTATATTATTTCGTGGCACTCTTGTAAATATCGAGCTTCGAAACTCAATGCAGAACAAAAACCGTCACACTGTTGATATGTCGGAGTTGCGGTTGAATCGCTCACGCGTTTGATTTTATAACTTTCAATTTCGCGATTATTTACTTCTCCAGCTCATGTGCGGCACTCCACTTTAAGTTGTTACCAATTTCTTTCAGTCGTGTAACGCGTTCGACACGAATGCAAAAAAGCACTTTCACAATTAGTTTATAGACTTTCTTATGAGTCTTTTCTTTAAAAAAAATTTTGATTGGCCGACAGGAAAGTCTTTTTAATTAGAATTTTCCATTTATTAATTTTACGTATAATTTTTTCACTTTACTGTTCCTCAAAAAATGTTCGCTTTTTCTGCTACAATCTAATTTTAGTTCACAATGAAATTTACTCCAGAAGACGTAGCCGTTTAATCCAATTCTTGTGTTGTTAAAACTCAATATTAATCCATTGACTTGTAGTGTAGGTCGATTCGATTAATTGCACTTTTGTAAAATGGGTCAAATGCTAATGAATTTTATTGTTTTACACGCACTCACACACACACAAACGATTAAGAGGAAATATTGTTATAAAGAATAACTGAAGAAATACAAAGTTGTTATCGAAGTGTAGTCGAAAAGAAAATGTCAACGTTTCTTTTGACTTTGGAGCTTTTAGCTTGCATCAGCAGCAGTTGAAATGAAAGACTGAAATGGTGAACTCTATGGGCACCGGTTTTATACGCGACGCTCCCACCAACCACCACCCATGCTCATTTTGCACTCATTCACAGCACATAGATAGAGAGCGACGCTTGCGCGTGCGCTGGACGCGCAAGCTTATTTTCTCACACATTTAAGCTGCAGTGACGACGCGCTCTCAGCGCCGCAACGCAATTTTCTCTCAAATTTTCGCGCAAAGCCGGAGATTATATTTGCATTGTTGATGCACTTTTCTATGCAACTGAAGCCTTTTACTTGCACTCCTATTTCGTGATTATGTGGCGAACGACCAACGTTTTAACCTACACGTAATTCGTGTTCACTGTAATAAATTGTTTATATTCCCTTAAAATTGTAATCTTCATTACTAAATCGTGCTTTTATTTACTGAACTACATACATTTAAGTGGAAGATGATAAAAACACTCTTTATTAAACTTTTACTAATATTTAAAAATTTGCACTTATAACCATATATGGACATATATGGACTTTTACCCTTAATTTGAAAACACCTTGGTGTTCGGGTGAGTCTTTGTGACTCATTCGGTGTCTGCCAGCAAACGTACATATAATCGCATTAAGACCACGCCACTACAGAATGCAACTTTAATGCGGGCCAGCTTGAAAATTATACGTTATGATTGACGCCGTGTACACACTTCGTGGACTTCTTACTTGATTTGCTTTAATTTTTTAATTTCTTTCGACCCTTCGCACCTACATCGCGCCACTGGCTTTTGCCATGCACGGTAATTTGTGAATCTAATCTCTAAGTCGACATTCTTGCGTAATGTGCAGTGATAATTTTTTTAATCGCAACTGATGTGGATGGCAACAAATTGGGGCTTCTATTATATGCATTACTCTTGTCACATAATGTCAACAAATGCATAACAAAAAGTTTATGTTTACAGTTTTGAAAGTTCACTGAAATCATCCTTCGTCTATGAGTATTCGGTTGAAATAAAAAATCGTTTCTTTGAATGCAATAAGTGAGAGAATACTCAACAGTGGGTCATCAAACCCGACCAAGTGTAACCTTGTCCTGCCAGCTTATGAAAAAGCCAACATTTCGAGCATATATGTATTATGTAAATGGTGAAGGCTGTATTACGGATCAGCTATAATAATTGGGGCAAATTGATGTCTGAACAAAAATAAGTGATTAAAATCAATAGTTTTTTTTTTGTTCACTATTTATACATTAAAATTGGCAATGATGAGTTTTAGAGGTCATAATTATTTATAAGGTAAATACTCTAAACAATATATAAAAACAATTTTCCATAAAGGTTACTTTTAGTTTTTTGCTGTTCAAATTGAAAAGCCACTCATAAAGCACTCAATTAATTGTGTTTTTTGCAATTTACAAAAATTGAAAATTTAGAAACAACATAATATTGAATAACTTAAAAGTTAATGTTTTGTGAATATTAACCTACAAAGTAAATACTCTTATAACATAAAATTGAGACATTTTTAAACGGTATATTATGCATTAAAGCGGCGCGTTTTTTATTGTATTTAATGTGATAAAAAAAACTAGAAGAAAAAGTGGTAAAAATGCAGGAAACACTCTACTGAATGAACAAGGCAATCAAACACTAAATGCACGTTAGAAGGTTCCGGTCGAGCGAATATCTCACCGCTATTTATCTCCATATGCCAAGTTTTTTTTTTTTTTGCATTCGCGCTAATCTGCCGTATCGAATTAATTTTCTCTTGATCGCGCACACAACGAGCCTCATTTGTGTAAACTTTTGCACGCGTCTGCGCATGAATGTTGTCGTTGCGTCTCGTCGCGTCGAAACTGACCGTCCATGGCATATTGACTTTCTTCAGTTCGGCCGAGTTAAGGGCTTTCAAAAGTTCAGTTCTGCGAGTCGTGGAGCAAAGATGAAAACAGCCGAACAAGACCACCTTCAAATAATGGCTCTCCAAAAGTTGACCAAAAGCTGCTGCTCGCCTCAGAGTGCACAGACCTTCGAAGGTCTTAATTTGTGTTGTTTCATCGATTTTAAATATTTCTTTCAACGTATTTTTGTCTGCTACTTGAACCGGACTGACTTAAGAGCCAAGTTTAAACGTGCAGCTGTACATATGTACCTGGCCTGAACGGTATACACACACCTAAATGCGAATATGTACCTACCTCGAATTCAATTGAAAGCCTCAAAGACGTGACACAAATAATTTCGCTAGGCTCGCGCTCATAAACACAACGACCTATGATTTTAGTTCCGTTTTAGTACGTGAACACTTGCGCACGCGCAGTCAACTTGGGGGCTTGTAAAGTCGCACAATCGCTACAATTGAAAAACTCAAATTATCCTACAATTTAAAAAGTCAAAAACAAAAATGTCAGAGTGCGAGGGAAGGTGAAAAAATCTAACGAAAGCGAAATTGCAATGAAAGCGAAAGGAGAAAAAAGAATGGAGTTGAGAGACGCGAAAAAATCGAGTTTGTAATTATTTTTTACGCAAGGTCTCTTAGCGCGTTCAAAGCGAACAAAAGCGAAGCCAATTCAAGAAAGCACGCTGCGTGAACTTATGTACACCGCAAAGAGTGCGCGCGCAGAGCTTTTACAACTCCTGTGATCGCGCACAAAACGCGATCGCGAGCATTTGCATTCTTATTTTCGGCGTTGTTTTAGAAGCGCGCGGTGTGTATTGTACGCGATCTGTGATCACATATAGACGCAAAGTCTCCGCGCAAATGTATGTAAAAGCTGAATGTGATGAAGAAGAGGGAAAATAAATAAACGGATGAAAGTGAAAACAAAACGAGGTCAAGTTCATTCAATCTCGATTAGCTCGACTCTTTGGTGAGTCTTTGGCGTTTTTTTTTTACGTTTTGCTGTTCGCTTTATGTACTCGCGCGCTGCATTATTCTGTCTGCGACGATCACTGAGTTTTTCCCAGGCGCGATCTTTATGCCAAGTGAGAGTATCGGCGCGATGACGCAGTTGCTCTGAAACGCTCGATTTCGTAGAGAATTTTAACATCTTAATTTTACACTAGATAGAAATGATAATCACTTGCTGCACCATGTTTAATATGAAAATAAACATAGCCAATGCGACGATCATGAATTATGATTCATGAGCATACTGCCTCTGGCTCTGTCGGCATTTAGACTTCAATCTTAAGCAAACATCGCCATCGCATTTTATGGTTTTTGTGATTAATGAATGCTTTTTGAATATAGATATGCGAATAATTTGTGTCCATTGCCATTGATGTTCGCAATAATCCTCCATTAGATGTTGTAGAGAAAACGAAAATAGCAACAAGTTCACGATTGAAGGTTTCAGGCTGCTTGGCTGACACCAGTCATGCTGAGAGTTCTAAGAATTTTTGAGCTTTTAATGGGATTAGGCTTCTTGGAAATTGTGAGATTGTGATCGATTTATTTCTTTCATAGCAATTAGTTTTTTTTTATTTTCGAGTGGTTCGTTAACTGACTTTTTGGTGTTGAGTGGTTTAAACAAATTTTTAAACTTTAAAACAACTCCAAAACTGCGTATTTTTCATAATGTCCTTAATCATATTAGTTAATATGGTCAAACAATTGATAAAATGTATTCTGAAGAAGGAACGTATAAAATTCCCTACATTCGTACCGACGAATTAACATCATACTACCCCCACGTACTTCCTTTGTTTCAGCTTAAAAAAGTGTTCAGCAGCGGCCAAATTGGTATACCGCCAGTGCAATTAAATCAACCTTCAAGGCACCCGCAGCTGAGAAAGAAGAGTGACAACGCAAAAGGCCTCCGACTTAAAATTGGCGTACCTTTTGTCTTAATGACGTAATCGTTTTACTCTAAAAAAAAAAAATTTGTTGATACAACAATACAATATAGTTATTTGTGACCTGACTCAACGTACATGCTCGTACAACTTCTTGTTTATCGCCATTTTTGGCCATAAAAGTTAGCAAATTGGAAATTATCATTTTTAATGTTGATGGAAAAGGTCGTTGCCATCTAATAAGCCGTACAGCCGGTCCATTAAGATGGATGATTAATGACGTTTTGATGCAAAGCTAAATTTAATTTATGCACAAGTATTTAACACTGGGAATAATTAACGCTTCTCACGAGAAACGACTTTTTGATCGCGGCAATCGAGAATTGGATGCACTCGTTTCATGTGCAATTATTTTGATTATTTGATGTAACTTGTTTTACTTGACATTTGTGTCGTTTAAATGATTTATAACATTTGTTCATCTATATTTTGATAACGAAGTGATTCAGTCAAATGTAAGAAGCCGGCTTTTCAAAATATTACATGATTGTTGACTAAAACTTATATCAGCAGTTTGTGGAAGCCATTATTGTTTACATTACGAACCATTGCAAGTAAACGAAATGTCATGTAAGGTGTTAATTAGATTAGATAAATTTGCTAACAAAATAAGAAGCAGCAATTTTATAGAAGACATAAAAGCACGTTAAAGGATTATTAAATCGCTTACAAAGATGTTTGAACAAAAATTTACAACAGCCAACAAATTGTTTTTCTATTCACAGATAATTATTTTGATGTGAAGATACAATATGTCCTAAATAACGAATTATTCGCATATGTAACCATTGTTAATTATTTATAGTAATATATTATATAGTCTGAAATACTTGGAAATTATGGGTAATATATGAGTTTACGCATTATCTAAAGATATCTCCGAATAAGTTAAAATTTTCATGCTTTTTTGTAAAATTAAATAAAATCAGGTTTTCAGCAAAAAAAAAGTAGTTAAACTCAGCCAAAATGAAAGTATTATTCAATTAACTCGTTTATTTGATAGTTTCGGTCAAGGTAATTTTTGGCCTCATTTTACCAAATTAGTCAAATGTTCTTGGCTATTTAAAAAGCTTGTCAAAATTTGAGGGTTACGGACCAATTGTTAGATTATATAATAAAAAGTCTGTTTAATGATTCCATTATTTTCCTATCATAATTGAATCAATATTATAAGGTCAAAAAGTCACAAAAAAATTAATAGAACAACAATTTTTTGCAATGACCTCAATTTCACTGTTTTATAGAACTTGACTGTAAATTACAGAGCAATTGGTAAGTACGATGAAGTCCTCAAAATTAAAAAAAAAGCGCCAATAACAATAATCCCTTAGCGCGACAAAGCCGCGGTCGCGCGCCATATAATATACTTATTTTGTTGACTCATTTGTATGCGTGAAGCGACTGTAAACGTCTTAAAAAACTCATGAATTACATAACTGATTGTGATTGACCTTTTGTAGTATAAACTCGTACGCGGATTTATGTAGTTAAAAATGGCAAACGCGAAATTCCAATGCAAACAAAACAAACACGCGAATAAGTAAATGCGAAATCATTGAGAGGCAGAAACTGATAGACGTTTATAGAGAAAAACTTGAACAATAATTTAAATGACTAAAATCTCGTTCCCCATCCGGAACTCGAATTCAAGACACGAGTGACCGTCATCCGTTTATGCTGAGTGTTTCCTTCACAATGTGGCGCTGCATACATTCAGTTACTTCCGCAGTTTCCTCGGCGTTTCGCGTTGTTTTCGCTGCGGCCATTTATTATGTATTTTGCATTTTGATTAAATGTTGTTTCTTTTCGCAGTTTTCGCGGAGAACAATCGCGAACGCTAAACTCGCGACGCTGATGCGATGCGGGACGGCGAATGCGACGCGTTCGATGCATTTTGTGAGAGGCGTGAGAAGCGGAGAAAATACCCAACATATGTATTTATATACTCATTACAGAAATGATTTAATTAATCAGTTGACCTTATATTGTTGTTATTTTGCAAATATTTATTTATGTTCGTGAAATGTTTGTTGGTGGTGGCTGTGAGTTGTGTAGCATTCGGTGGGTGATCTTGAAACTGTGATTTTATTGTTGTTTATTTATTTATAGGCCGGTTCGTGTCACTATTCAGCGATTACATCACTTAGGCGAGGTGTGGAAGCGCGAGTTAGTTGCCCTGCTTACTTTTAATTGATATTTGCAAGTTGCTTCATGCCTTTTCCGGAATGTAATGTTTTAAACCCTTAATTAGGGCTTCTATCTACAAAAAACACCCCGGCATACATATATTACGGTGGTTTAAACAAGTTCGACGTTTAACTATTTTAAACGCAATCAATTATAAACAATGATGAGTCACAAGTTGCTATGTATCGTGTCAAATAAAGCAAAACACATATCCACAATAATTATAATCGTTTTATTTAAGGCCAAATAAAGGCAAATAAAAGTATGTCGCCGTATCGTTTTTTAAAATATCTGTTTATTGTAGCCTGTTTGTTTACCACCAAAAAAATTCGATAATTTGTTCTTTATGCGACATTTAGGCAGCATATACTTGTATTAATGGATTAATCAAGACACGGCAATAAAACGGTTACAGAAGGTCTTTCCCTTCAACAATGGCAGTTAAAAAAACGCAGTTTGCATACAAATTTGGCTGCAAGGGCTTTCACGCTGTTTTAGTATCAAAACATGATACTCATCCATGTTTAAGTTCGTCAAAATTTCACACACAAAAATGTCCATTCAAACGATCAACATTTAGTTTGTCTCTATTACAATCCACCTTGATTTTTGAAACTGTTTTTATTTAAATTATAGACCAAGTTATATGTCAGCATTGAACCCTTTTGTCGATTTATTTAAATAATTTGCCACCAATTATTCGGCGACATAAAAAATACTTTTCAAAAAATTATGGTTGAAAATGAAAAGAAAATTAATAAAAGCCCAATTATAATTAGGTAGGACGCTTTTGCATTGATGTCACTCACGATTAAGGCTCTCAATTATTCAACAACATTATTGAATCAATCAACAGCTTCATTGACACTGATTTGCGCCTATATATCGGATTAAATTTATTTATTTTCAATATACAACTAATCACTCAAACTGAGAGAATTGGAAAATGTAGGTTACTGAGGCAAAGGAGGAAATCGAATGAATACAAAATACACTTTCAACATTGATCGTTCAACCGATCGCCACACGAAATTTCTAAGGACATTCATTGAATGTCAAGCGTGTAAACATATATTCGTATAAAAGCTGAATCAGGAGCCTTTATAGTAAACACAAAAACAAGTGGCTGAGCAAATTTACTTGTAATTCAATCCCACTCAACTTGGCATTTAATTAACGAAAAGAAACAAGTATTCAACAATCGGAAGTTGATTCTTATTTTGCCTTATTTTAGCACCTTGTCCGCGTATGATGTCGGCCTCGAGACGGCTTGGAAGCAGCAATTTTTTTTTGTTTGTTGGCGATTCGCCTTCTCATCTCGTAACCGTTTACGTGTGTTCATTCGGTTTGCAAATATACTCGTAGGAAAATATGTGCATATGGCTGAATGCAATTTAATGCGTGTACACACAATTCGGAAGGTTTTTGAGCTTGAGATGCGACGCGCTTCTCCACATTTCTTAACTGTGCTCTAAAGTCTAATGCATGTGTAAACAAACGCTGTAGAATGTTTAAGGCGATTGTAACATTCATGTATTTTCTCTCCTTGAGTGCTGATGACAGAGTGTTTATTATAGAAGTAAATGGAAAACACGTAATTTCCTCAACCTAGAAAGATTATCTAAAAAGGCGACCGCCACTATATTAGCTCGTTTTATGATCAATTATAAGCATTATAGTAATGTAATAATTCTCGTTCAATGTAATTGAAAGACGTTTGCTATTTTTAGCTAACTGTTTTTGTTTTCTATTTATGGTTCAGTTTTAACGGCTGTAAGGTTTCCATTGAGACATCATTTAGCGAAGAATGACAAACTCATGGAAACTAGTTCACAAATATTTTTTGTGGACATTCCTAACGAATAAATGTACTCAAGTTTGCTAGGAAAAATCAAAAAAAAATTAAAATGATCGATTATTAATCTGAAATGTAATAACCCAATTAAGACATATAATCACTCAATAAAATGCGAAACAAAACAAACATTAAATGCTCATCCTGAGTCACATAATATTTAAATTTATTGCACTGCCACCGTGTTGCAAGATATATGCCGCAAATACATCGTGTGTTTATGTTACTTATACAATATATGCACTGATTGATTTGTTTCACACGATTATTCGAACACCATAATCCGCACATGAAAGGCGATATAATCTCATTAATAGGTAAACGGTGACGTTAAGAAGCGCACTCCATAAATATACACATTAAAATGCATATCATGCATCTGCCAGGCCTATATGCACACAATGCACAAACAGCCACTCGAAAATGCCTAAAAGACTCGCTCACGTTTGCATGCACATGCTAGACACTTTAAAGAAACTGTTGCATTGAAAAGTGCGCGCAAATTTATCCAACGTCAGTTAAAGTGTGAGCAATGATTTTCATGAAAATCGAAAGTGTTTTGTTTTGTAATGGACACGCGTAAAATCGCTCACATGCGAGGGTATTTTGTATTAGCGCGATTCAAAACAGAAACGCGTGGTCTCGAGTGCATGGATAGTCGATAATCGCATAAATCCCGTGTTGGCTGTGCACTGACACACGATTTTGTATATTCAAATGTAAATATTTAATAAATCCATCAAGATAAATTGGTTTACTATTAGTATTGCGAGTGTATGGCGGCATGGGTGGGTGGTCGCCGATCGGAATCTTTGCTTTATGACAAGCGTATCGTATTGATGCTAGACTTGAGGAGTGGATAGACGAGATTTTTAAGGGCTACAAAAATTTGAGGTCGTTTTATTTGCAGCATTAAATTAAAACATGGGTCATTTTCAATTTTGATACTTTGAAGGTATGAAAAGACCAGAAGAATGTAAGAAGACCAATTGATTTTCAAGAGGGCTTCATTTTGTTTAATTGTAAGTAATTTGGGCAAAAAATTTGGTTTCCCAAATTTTAGAAAATTTAACTAGTCATAACACAGACTTTATTTATTTATAACATATTTTTTAATTTACTCAATTTTTTATTTAAAAAGTAAAGGTTTAATGTTAAAAAAATATTTTACTTAGTATAAAAAATTGCATTCATTCTGTGGAAATATAAAAATTGCTAAATGTAAAAATGAGTCAACAATAATTTCTTTTCGTAATAAAATCTGTAACGTACAATGAAACACTACAACGAGTTCAATGATCGTATTTGAAATTGAAAGTCAATGATGCAAGAGTCCGATTTCCCAAAAAATGAAACAAATGACGTGCAATTGTTGTCGAAAAGATCGTTAAATTCGCAATGAGGAAGACTGTAAAAACGCCATAAACAGACTCAAGTTTGGCTGCACGACTGTTGCACGTCTATAAATTTATGTTTCTCCATTGACATTCAAATCAGTAAATCTGCGGTTGATAACATGTTTTTTGTTCAACTAGTCAGGTCACAATGAAAATCAATTTATTAGGAAAACGCACAAGAAACGACCAAACCAACCCATTTGGCATACTTTTTGATGTTGGACGCATTTAAACTTCAAAGTAGGTTGAGAAAATATTAACTTTACAACATTCCGATTGGGATTGCTGCAGAAAAATACTAAACATCGACCACCGCAGCATTGGTGAATAATTGGAGCGAATTGGTTCTATATATGCAATATGCATGTCCCCCAAGCACACACGGAGCTTGCTAGCGATCGCGAAAAATTCAAATGCGTGCGCGCGTACTTTTGTTTGTACTCATGTTCGCCAACAGAAAACTGACTCTCAAAAGACACAGCCCCAGACACCGACAATTCGTGTTTCAGAATATAATTCACGAAGGAAAAATGGTTAAGTCACTAGCGCATGCGTTATATAACTAAAATAGTGTCAATGACATTATCACGTCGCGATAGTCAAGAGGTTTGCGAGAGGTTGAGTTCACTAACTACGGCTCGACTGTTCCTTTTTCAGTATAAATGCTTGTTGTTGGTGTTATTGTCTATTTTATTATTTCATAAACCGATAATTTGCTTTATTTTTTAATCCCCCAACGTACTCGCGACATAGAGGCACACATGATTGCGTGAATAAATCAGTTTTTCATGTTTTTTTTTTCCCTCTGTTATTAATTTCTGCCTCCATTTTTATTGCCTTCGCACATATAGAAATTTCTTCACATATAGGTAAGTGCACTGAACACACCTTTAACGAATGTTTGTCCCCCAACCAAATTGGCCTGTGCGCACACTTCCATCTCGCCAATTCATTCAGGATAGTGAGTGACTTTTGATCTGGTTTGCGAGTACAAGAAGCAAGTTGCAAGTACCAAATGACGTTCGCACCGAGTTTTGCAATCGTGCGTTTCGCGATCTATATGAAAGCGTTCTTGAATCATTTCAACACTAGCTAACTCTCCATCATCTTGATATTGACATTTTTGTCGAGTGATCATGCGCATGGCAATCCACTTTTATAATCATTTTTCGAAGCACTAAATTATGATTTGGCTGTTTTTACTTATCCTCTGTCGGCTGCGATGTTAATAAAACTGCTGCTAGTGATCGATGATTTACGCGATCACTTTTTTCTGGATTCGCCTTCAGTGCAGCAGCTGTAAACGAGGATCATGGTTGAAATTAATGATACTATCATGTCAGGTTATATTAATCATTTGTTTTACTTTAAATGTAATTATACAATTATTAATTGCGATGATGACACAAATCGATGTTTCAGTTCAATGTCATATTTATGACTATCTGGAGTGTTTTTATGTTGCTTAAGCTTTTTATTATAATTTTTTTTATAATGATCTTTAGCGTTTTTTTCAATTCAATATTTTTTTTATGATAAAAATCCACATTACTGAAATTTAGTCTTACAAACCGGTGCGGTGCAGCGACGCGAAGCAATAAAAATTTACTATTTGTAAATATATTTAAAAATTAGTAATTAAGAGCGACTTTCGAATGAAATTTATTAATTAAATTTTATAATAAGAAATTCTTTTGCCATTGACATAATTATAAATAATAACAGTTATGTAAAGTTTTATGTTTATAGCTAAATGTACATTATTTAAGTTATTCGGGGAAGTATGAACGTTTATGTGAAAAATCAAAAAAAAATTTTTACGTTTTCAAATTAACTTGTCAAATTGAATTTGCATTAATTTACATCAACATGCAATTCAATAAGCAGAACAGCTATGCATCGGTAAATAAAACGTATAGAATTCAAAACAATAAAAACAAAACATGCTTTAACATATAACTAATTACATCTAATATCTGTCTTTTTTACCACAGACCCACGAAGCCGCAAAGTAAATATTCAATAAGCCATAATTTAATTGCTCAATACAGTCAGTGTTTAATTTGCAATTAAAATTAAATTGAATTTAATTTAGAACACTTAACTTTGAACTTCACGGCGTTCAAAGAATCGACATCGTGGCAGTTGCTGCATTTGGTCCCCACCTTTGAGTCCTCAACCTCAATTCCCGATTACGTGGCCGTTGCTCAGTTCAGTTGGCAATTCGTCAAGTTGCTTTGAACGTCAAATACTGTTTATGCGCACTTTTCTTGATAACTTAATTACACTGGGTATATTTGTATGCTAAAATTCCGCCACAATTAATTATTACAATTAAGATATCATTAATTTAACGCGGAACTCCCTGGTATTTAGTGAATGAAAGGCATCTTTAATATATGAAAATTTTATTGTTTGATAAATGATCATGATCTTGGGCCAATAAACAAGTGGTTTTCTGTACAAAAAATCATTGAAAAAGATGTTGATGTAATTGTTTCACCGCAGAAAAGCCGATCTTTCAAATTTGCATTTATTCAGCGGAAGATCACCAATAAAATTCCTGAGAATTTAATTATTTTTAACAGGTACTTAAATTCCGGACAATTAATTTCGAATGGCTAATGAAACTATATTTAGTAATTTTTACTTTCATAAAAACGTACATACTTTTCTCTCGGACCGCAAAGTCCTTGACCCAATTTAATTTTCATTATTAAATTAAAATAAAGCATTCTCGTTTACAGATACACATGCAAAAGATGAAGCGGAAAAGTAAAATCACCAGAAGAATTCCACAAAGCCAAGCTTGTTGTATAGCCCTCAATTTATGATACTATTAACACATCAGGCTGACAGTCTGTTGAGTCAGCCTACGACAAAAAATATCTGCGATCTCCGTTTTCTGTTCAGCCATGTGACATTATATTTTTCATGGATCGGGTCCAATAATTTGGTTTGGAAATCTAATTCATTGTAACAGCCTAATTAATCGATCGTTTAATCAGTGCAGTTGCGTATTAAAGGCTGGGTTTGGGAATTTGGGCGGCATTTTGACAGTCAGCTGTCACCACAATCAATCAAAAGCAATTACGAGCTGTTTCATTGAAAAAAATTGAAAAATTTAAATAAATTATTAGTTTTTGATTTTTGTGATCAATGATTATTAAATCTTCTGTGCTACAGGACATTACCATACTGTTTTATTGCGCAAGATTATTACCCAAAAAACCCGAATGAATGGAGTGCAACCGCAAACATACTAATTATTATATAACGATCACAATTGTTGTCGCCGAAGGCATTGAACGTCAGGCGCGTAAACTCCTACAAGCAAAGCCTGAACCTATATGACATAGTTGCAAAAAAAAATGGCTTTAGCTTTTACATATTGTGCGATTGAATAAATCAAAACAGAAAATTTTCACATACGAGTACTTATATTCGCACACATGTCTTCCATAATAAAGCGGCTGCCTTGATAATTTTCCATGTACGTCGCGTCGTCGAGCGCCCCAACAATGAAGCGACAACGCTTCAACTTAGCATGTAAACGCGCTTAAATGCAAGCGACAAACATGTCACAGACTCAGACAATCAGAAGAAAAAGGTGCCCGCGCAATTTAGCCGAACTTGACCCACTTTTCGCTTTTCCTTATCATTTCTCCTTCAAACGTTATGTGAGCGCGGCATGGCAGCAGCTCTTTCTCCCTTCAGCCGCTATACCATCCCCGTCGTGTCAATGTTGATTGATCCAATCAAATGAGTTGACTTTGTATTTCCTTTGCAACCGATTGCCGATTAATCAGCGCAATTTAATTCACAGAGTGTTTGTGCAAAATAAATAGTTTGCGACTTGTGAGTGGCGCGCACGACTTAAGTGGACCACCCTGTCAATTTAGCTTTAAGTTTATGGATATATCCTTCTAACGCCGCTGTACAATTCAACAATTTAATACCCAAAATCAATGCCAAGATTGTTTTTGTTCATCTGTGTCCGAATTTGTGTGATGATTTGGCCCCATTCCAAAGAGGCTGCGCTCATTTGCGCACGGTTGAGCGTACGTCCACTGTCAAGTGTCCAAATCTACGCACAGCTTAATAGTGTACTTGTCTAATTAAATTCGCCAGGCGCACTCACAAAACTAATTATCATCCGCAATAATATCGCAAAACGTTGATTAAGCGGGAAGTGAAATGGCTAGGCTGCTAAAGTAGTCCAAGGTGGCTGGTGGCGATGGTTCCCCGATCGTTATTCATTTCATGTTCAGTTGCATGTGCGGCGCACTTGACATAGGCCAAAGCCAATAAGGAGCCTCTAAAGTCTAACTGATGATGTGACTCAGTAAATGGGGTTTTTCAGCTGCGTTAATGACGATTCCAATCTGTTTCTAATGTGACCAAAAAAAGATGATTTTATAAATCGTTTTTATCGATTCCATTTAGTGTCACGAGCATGATCTGAATTTTACTTTTTTTTTTAATTATGATGGCCTTGTTTTTGGTTTAAGAAGTAACTACTTTATTTTATGTTGTTTAGCCTAATAAATATTTTAGATTCTTTTTTGTATGTAACAAAGCTAGAATGACTTTGAATATTTTATATTTATTGCATAAAAAAATATGTACATAATATTATACCCTTGTTGAATTATTTGCAATGCACTATTCGACTATTTTCCTTCAGTTAATTTTATGATATATAGAGCTTCTATTATTTCATAATATTTACAGTACATAATGTGAACCATGTGCTCTATTATTTAATTCTATATGTTGCAAAGGGAAAACAATTATCGCATTTGTCACTAATTGGATTACTTAAGCTTCAACCGACAAAAAAATGATGCAATCTAAACAAATCAATATTTCCATTTACTCAAAACATTAAATTCTCTAAAAAAAAATATATTTCTACACATAATATTTATATATGTTTGTTTTTTAGTTTTATTCAAAAGAAAAATATAAATTTAACGGTCACTTCATAAATTTGCGACAACGCTGAATTGCTGAACAACTGACAATCACAATATCGACTAAACAACTCTAGTACAATTTCTTTGTTTACAAAATGAAGAACACAATCACATAAGTTGACAGCCAGATAATAAGTGACTCAGTGATTGAAAATAAATTAGTAGAAATAATCAAAAACTAAAATTAAATTTTCTTCCCAGTAAACAAATCCAGGATGGATCGTCCCGAGCTATATGAGGAGGTAAAACTGTACCGGCACGCACGAGAACGCGAGAAATATGACAACATGGCCGATTTGTATGCACTGATCAACACACTGCAGAATCTTGAGAAGGCCTACATTTGGGACTGTGTCACTCCTCAGGAGTACACTGCTGCCTGCTCCAAATATCTTGTGCAGTACAAGGTAGCATTTAAGCAGGTGCAAAGCGAAGAATACCCAACAGTTGATACGTTCGTGAAAAAGTTCCGTCTCGACTGTCCGGCCGCCATGGAGCGCATCAAAGAGGACCGTCCAATCACCATCAAGGATGATAAGGGCAACACTTCCAAGTGCATTGCCGGCATTGTTTCGATGTTTATCACGCTGATGGACAAACTACGGCTGGAGATTAAGGCGATGGATGACCTGCATCCAGATTTGCGTGAACTTGTTGACACTATGTCACGCCTCTCGCTGATTCCAGAGGACTTTGAGGGCAAAGAGAAGGTATCCGGCTGGCTGGCCACGTTGAATTCCATGCAAGCGAGCGATGAACTCTCTGAGACCCAAGTCAGACAACTGCTGTTCGACCTTGAGACGTCATACGCCGCCTTCAATAACTTGCTGCATTCAACGTAAATCTGAAGCGTTGTTGTTATGCCACACTTTTATGTATACTTTCCTTTAATTTTCTATGTTTATCTATGTTTTTCTTAAACCTATAAGAATAAATAACTGTTTCAACAAAAAAAAAACAAACAAATTTGCAAGAAACTAGTTACTTAATTTAAAGCGTTTAAGTAAAGTCGGACATCGGCGAATCGATAATTGGATATTCTTTGACGTACATTTTTATGCTGCAAGTAAGGGGCGATAACAAATAATTCGCCCTTAATCCTTTTATGTGCATAAATGACGGTTTGCTTCAAATTTAAAAAAACATACAAACATTGTGACGGTGGATGTGTCAGGTTAAAATCAGTCATCGTCTTGTCATGATCTTTCGGAACTCAAATTGAACCAATTCAAACCGAAGGTGCGCGAAAACAGACACTTATGGCATACAACATGCAATTAATGTCAAGGTATAGCGAAAAGTCCGTTGAATTTATAATGTGACGCATTTGAAATTGTGAATTATTTAATAATAATCCGTTCAATTGGAATACCTGTAAAACGCAAAAGTGAATTAAAAGCTAACCGGAGCATTCGCACCGGTTTCAGGTATTGTAAGTGACACCATATGCCGAGATGTGACATAATTGAATGAGTTAATTCTATCATTTGTTCAACTTAATTAAGCTTTGCAATAAATAATTATTAGATTTTCAGAAATATTCAGCTTTGCATCAAAATAAATTAATTGATATCTACAAACTACAAGAAATTGTTAGCTTTTTTGCTGCCTTTACTCGTATTCGAGAGACGGAATTTTTGTGCATATGTTTTAAGTTAGTTAGGGAAGGATTTCTTCCTAAAAAATAGTGCAAGTGCATTTAAAAACTACTTATTTTGACTGCTGCCTGAAAATTTGATTCAAACATAAATTACAATGACACTCATCACAAAGATCGTTCAACCTAAGATGACCTCGATATCTCCCAAGACTATCGGTGCATTAATGAGCATAACTTTTAACACTACTAAAATCTACAATGTATATTAAATGGTTTATTTACTCCAATTTACCTAGAATTAAATGATCGTATTTTAATTTGCAATTTTCTTAAATAGAGAATATTCAACTCGAAATCCTTGTCACGCAATAAATGCAATAAAAATAAATAACTAAAATATTGATTGGTTATATTCATTAAAAAGTCAAGGTATCGCCGCCATTCGCGTAATGTTTTAACACGAAAGCGCAAAGACAGCTACAAAAACGAAAAACAATCATTAATATTACGTGAGCGCACATACGAGCAGTTAGTGCAACTAGCTGGTTTTCGTGAATGCGTAATGTGTGATTTAACGATTGGAATTGCGCGGCACGGGGCCGGGGCCTGTACAAGTCGTTAGTGACTTTGAAAGCGCGAGTGCCACACAGCGGGCGAGGACAATGTCAGGAGAACTGTGGCGAGCATGCAGCGGGCTGTTTGCGCCTTTCCGCTCGTTGACTGGAGAGGAGAACTTTTAGGATTTTATCCCATCTTTGCATAATGCTTAAAGTGCATTTAAAAGCATAAAATTTCAACTTTATGATCGACAGTCATGTAATGAAGCACATTTATGATTTAATGTAAGGTCGACTTTATACGAAGCTTTAGCACGAACATGTAAACTTGGTAGAGGTTGCACTGAAAATCTTGAACTTCGTATACATTTTTTTAGTATTTATTCACAAAATTTTCTTCAATTGTGTTTGAATGTATTTAAGGAAATATAGACGAAGATTAAGGTCAATTACTGAATGGTAGCTTGGAATTCTTAACATTTAAACTTTTATATTAATCTCAATTGCCTTGGTTATTGGTTAAAATTAGCATCCTTGACTTTGTTTTATTATTATTATTGCATATAAATATCATTGTAATAACAAAAGAAATGTGATCAAGATTAAGATTTTAAAAATCTTTACAATAAATAAAATTGTATACCATTTTATATTAGACAAAAAAGAAGGGAAAACTTTTATAAGGAAATGAAAAAATCCCACCAAACAAAATAGTCTTCTTAACGACGGCCTGTGATAATGGTCAGAAGTGTGCAGCAACAACTAAGATTTCATGTATAATAGGTTAACATTTATGTTCTGAACCTTACAATAAAAAATGATGAAACAATTCCAATACAACATATATCAATAAATATAGACAAGTGC
>JANSTS010006345.1:9692-21610 GCA_026546915.1 Sylvicola fuscatus | reverse complement strand
TCGTTTTATCATTTTTGAGTGTCTGTTTGGTGTTTCTTCTGTTCCCAATCTGTCCAACGTTTTCATACAATAGCCAAATCTTTTCTTTGGTCCATAGTATACTATAAGCAATCAGAAGACAACACAACAGTTGCAGTGGATGTCTATAGTTGATACTATTTAAAGCTCTTACGTCCAAAAACAAAATAAGCTACAAGCGAAATCGAAATCTGAGGATCAGAAATCACGGAATTAAAAGAAATTCACATGGTAACAAGGAACCAAACTGAGTTCCAGATCTCCTAGAACTATCGCTAATTTTAAATTTAAAAAAAATTATTTTAGTTCAAACAAGTTTCCATATTTTTAGCAAAATTTTATGTAAAACTATTGAAATGAGAACCAGAACAAATTGCAAAAACTTTCCGCTTATTCTTCAAAGTATTTAGAAAAATCTTTTCGACTGTATTTTCTTTGATTAAGGACACAAATAAGTTTTTTTTTGTCTTGTAAAAAAAAGGGTTTTTGTTTTAAATTGGATGCAAATCAATTATTTTAAGTTTCCCTAAAATAATTATAGGCAATTCTAAACATAATTGTAAATTTTTAAAGTTCCAAAATAGTAAAGTTAGAAAATCTATTCCATTTATATTTTAAAAGTCGTTTTGAGGAAAATATATTAAAGGTAGATTTTCTGTGTAATAAATTTAAAGTAAAGATCAGCCTTCTCCCTACATGACGGTCAATTCTCTTATTACAAATTTTATTCAAAAGCAAAACCGGTCATAAATTAAAATCGTCCTTAATGAAAAGAAAGCCGTTCATTACGTCTTAACAAATTAAACGATGCACGTCATAGCCCTAAATGTCGAGTCTGATCACACCCGCGATCCTCGAATACCTTCATCGCGTCCAGCCACACGCAGCACTTAATCCTGAAAGCTAAAAGCAAAACAAACACTGCGTCAGTTTTATCGCTTAATCGTTATTTCGGTTGACGTACTCCGACACCTACGCACACACACACACACAGACACAACAAGGCAACACAAATGCCGTACATAAAGCCCGATTGTGCAACGCAGCGCACGTGGAGGGTCCTGAATGCCCGGGTAGGTAGGGGGTGGTTGGGGGTTGGCGAGGCGCATGCTGGTAAAAGGACGGACATCGTTTAGATCCTATACTGGGTCCAATTATACATGTGCGCATATGGTTGGGCAAAACGAGAGCGGCACGTGATGAGCATCTGTTCGGCAGCTGCAGGGTTCGACTCTTTGCATTCCGCAAAGGACAATTGTATCCCATCCAAATTGGAATGTCTAACTCTTTTTCGCGCTTTGCTAGAATCCTGCACGTATACGTGATGAGTATATGTGCTCTTCCACACGCCACAGGGGGGATAAGAAGTAGGCAGATTCATGCATTTAATTAGACGCATGCCCAGATACCCGATTGGCTTCGGTGACACTCACACATCTACATACTCAAATGTAGTCTGGCTGAATGTTTCCTATGACGAGATTATATTCAATTTACTATATATAAATTTTTATAGTGGAAAATGTCAAAGGCACGCTGCCGGTTGCACCTGTGCGCGAAGATAAAAACTCGCAGAAGCCAATTCTCTGAAAGCAGTATCCTGTTGGGAAAGCTGCTGTGTAGGTGAAGTCGTCGCAATGTGACAGAGACGACCTGAGGAGCTTTGCTTCACCCCTGTCGTGTCGCGTGTCTCACATCCCTGCAGCGCAGCGGTGGGGAAAAGCAGCGTGAGAAAAGGATACACGAGTCCGGCGTCACAAATAGATTGGGTGAGGCAAAGGAACGCGATAAACGTGCGCTACCCCGTGCCATATTGCACCTACATACACACACACACACACTGAGCCCGACTGGATGTATGTTAGTCACAGCCAGGAAAAGCTGTGCTTCTCCTGTGTTGTGTGTGTATAAAGTTTTCCCCGAGCCCGTCAAGTTATCGAATCGAGTAGATGAAAACTACCAAGCCATCAGTTGTTTGGTAAACGTGGATAAAGGTGGTCGTCCTCTCTGGAGGCTCAGTTGGTGTCCCATATTCACTTATCTTACTCCCTAACAGTGATTCATTCCATATTGTACCTGATTTTGATTAAAGTCTTTATATTTGTTAACACTCATCCTGGGTACAATTCATTGGGGAGTTGGGAAGTGTTTATAGTGTTTTCTTGCTACTAAATTAATTTATTTGTGTTTCTTTAAATTTACATTTTTAATTAATGCGATGTTGACTTATAATGAGATCAGTTACTGTAGAGCGAGTCTGTAATCCTGTTGATTTGAAACAAGTAAGTACCATTCTTTATTTTGCATACCGTAAATGATTGCAATTGCCACTCTTGTACATGCAGACATTTGATACTCCTACCACTTTGGCGGTTGAATGGTTAAACCGTAAACGGTATATTCATGGCAGATTTTATCGTCCGCCAGCTCCTTTTTTGCGTTTTGGTGGATAAAGTGTGTCTGGGTTGTTGATGTTTGAAGAATTTGCAATACCGGATGTTTTAAGCTTAATAGTTTTACCTTTAATTCGATTAACGGTATTTTGCACTAGAAAATTTCAGTTTGGAAAGAAAATTATTGTCAAAGAATTGTGTTCCTAAAAAACTAAACATTTTAAATTTGAAACTAAAAATTAAATTGAAGTTCAAGTAGTTTTCCATAATTTCAAATTTACAAAAAACCAAAAAAAAGAGTTTTCTTATTATTGAATAACAGAAAAAGCGAATTGAAAAAATTATTGTAATTTTGTGAATGACAATACATGTCAAATTTTCACATCAATATGTCAATTAATTGCAGACATGAAATGGCGTTAAAATTTAAATAATTTACTTTTGCAAAAAGGCTTTAGTTTCTATGATTATTCAGTTTTTCGCTTTTCAAAAAAAAAATTATTTTACCAGATTAGTGAACCAGTGAACTAATTAATAATAAAGTCTATTAAAAGTATTGCGATCTGATCATTATTAAATTATAAATAAACGAGAAAAATTATTAATTTATCCCACTATTTATAAACAGAAAAATCAATTTCTAAAAATTGATTGATTTGCCATAAAGCTACAAAAGAGGTGTTGCAGCTCGAAGAAAAAGAAAGCAGCGATACATCTAGCAGATATTCCGGTCTTAAATAACACGGAACTTTTCTCAGAACTAAACTTCTATTTATAAACACATTCGAGCAGTAATCTTGACACACAAGTGTATGAAACTACAATTGTTTGCATTTACAATTGTATTTCCGGCATCGAAAAATTAATTTCCGCTCTTTTCATTTGCACAACTTTATGCCGTGCAATTACATTGAATAGACTTATCTTGTTACTACAGCCATCCCGTACTCGACCAACAAAGCAGCAAAATCTCAACCGAAATTGTTCACGCTTCTTAGTTAATAGCCTAGTTAAAGTATCGAAAAATTCAATTTCGGATGCGTGCACATGAGATTATATTATCGTGTATGATTAAGGTGAATGTGTCGCGCGTCTTAATAGAACCACCTTCGCATGAATGATGTATTGACGCGAGATGAATGTACGCATTTGTACCAGCCTCGTGAGGAGATAATCCTTTCAGTGGAAGCCGATTCCGCATATTAATGTCGTGAGCCGTGAATTGTGATTATGTGACGTCGTCTTTCACGTGAAAATGCGAAGGTTCATGTCACATCATTAAAAGTTTTAATTTAATTTTTTTTAATTAATTCTCTGTAATTCATATTCAAAAATTTTGCACTTTAATAACACAATTTGCCACAATTGCCAATCTGCGCTTTAGTGAAATGCAACGATTTACCTTGACAAAATGTGTGCCAATCCAAGACAGCAAACATAATCTTTCCCCAGGGTCTTGTGTCGAGCGTCTGCTTTGCAGTCTGGACGCTTATTATTCCGGGATATTGATTCCTTTTCCACGACCAGCGTCTCTGTGTTAATTTTCACGCCTGGGATAACTTCTGCTACAGTGTCCTCGCTTACATTCTGCCTGGAATGTCCCACTTAATGTGTGTTTACACAACTTCTAACGCTGCACAAATGAGTTAATATGCACAATGGCGGCATTATCCGACGCTTGAGTGTGTACAAAATGCCGGTAATGCACTTGCATACGCTAATTCCTAGTCGCCTCGCACAATACATGTGCTTAAAATTTTGTTGAATCCTGCATGCATACAGCGACTATAAAAATATCGATTTCTGATTATGTTAGCGCTCCAGCAACTAGTGTGTTCCTGTGTGTATACACACGGCGCGCGTCTGCATCCCTCGCGTGCCACCCACTCGCCTATGGCTCACCCACCCTCCAACCCCCACGTACTTTTTTGAAACGGGCACCGTGTACAGCGTGAGTCTGGCGCAAGTACACGCCGCACCGCCCACACATTTCGCCGTTAATCGCGAGTTTTCACCTCGTCTCGTGTCTTAGATGAAACGTGCCACAATCTTTGGCCAATAAAATGTTGCAGAAACGTGCACATTTATGAGTATTATTGTCTGGATTATTATCGGTCGGTGATGGTGATGGCATGGTGGGCGGCGCGGCGCGGCGGTTGGACAATTTTCCAATTTTCCAATTTGAAGACGGCTGCAAATGGTCGAGCTGGTGGAAAGTTTCGCCCGCTTCTGGCAAATCTTAAGCCTTTGGCAAACTATTTATTGTGGGTTTATGGCCGTAATTGTGGTGCGCCAATTGCGAACATGATTTTTTAAATTGATTTTGAATTGTTTTCTATTTGTGTCAATCTTCGAGGAGATTTTCTTGAATGGTGTCGATGCAGTGGCTGCGTTTTGAAGATTGTCATTTTCAATTTAATGACCGATTGCGATGAACTTGGTTCAATAACATTTACCTCATGTTCCAGCTAACCTCAATGAAAGAACCATCAAATAGCACCACAATTGGCACTGACATTTATGGCAGACACATTAGACAATGTGGTCCGAATATCGTTATCAATTATTTCAAGTACAGCATTTTGTGGCTACTGGCAGATTGTCTTCCATTTTCGTCACTTTCATTCGAGGTACATTAATCTTAGCCTTCAGAATCCTGTGAGTCATTTAAGTGGTTGTGCAGTGTTTTTTTTTCATCTTGTTCTTTGAAATCATTTCTCACTTATTTATTATCCTTAATTTTCACTGGATTTTAGATCAAACTTGTTTAATATGTTTTCTTATTTTCGTATTTATTTTGGTTTCGACTTCTTTAATTCTAATTTTAACAGTTGCAGATAATTTAAATAATTTTTAATAACATAATTGTTAAAGGACTTGTCCGTTTAGTACAGAAAGTATTTTGAAAAACTTCCTTTTTTTTAATTGATCACCCCCTAATATTCCCATAACCAGTAATATTGTTACTTAATTTATTATTACTAATTTTGATAAACTTAAAGTAAACCTATAACTAAAAATACATAATTTAAACAGTTTAGCATTTTCAATCCTCTATGAGATGGTTTTACAATTATCTTAACAAACGAGAAAATGTAACATAATTAAAGAATAGTTTTAATTTTTTATAATTAAAAATTAAAAGCAAATATAAATTAAAATTTACACAACTACATATGTCTAAACATACAAAAAGTGTTACAATGTAATAAAACATGTAAATAATAGTTTCCAGCATCATTCGATAATCAATTCTGATTTCCTTTTCAAATTAAATGGCGAATATGAATTTAAAATATTTTTATTTGGCAAATAATCACGCCTCAGCACAAAAAATGAACACGCAAATTGTATGTACTGACACTAAAAAGGAAGTTGTATAAAAACGTTAATCTACGCAAAATTTGAATATGGGGTGCTGATGTAATTTATGAAAGAGAATTGGGCCGCTGCGTGAATTCACTTTACCCTGTTTTATTTTCATTTTCTTTCTTTTTCTCCATTCTTTTCCTTGTACTTTTCATGTCTTGCGTCTTACAAAAAAAAACACACACACAACACGCCAGCAACAACAATACAAGAGGGACAGAGTGCGAATTCAAAAACTGGGAAGACTAAGCAATTTATGCGCCTTTAAAGAGGGATGCTGCACACCAATCTGGATTATTGAATTGCCGGCTTCAATTTAAAATAAAATAATACAAAAAAAAATTGAAGCTAAAATTTAAAAAACAGAGAACGAAAAAAAAATTAAATCGAAAATGGTGTCGGTTGACGGGCGGCTGTTTAAGGTGAATTTTTGAGTATCAACAAAAAAAAAACAACTTTTCATCTCAATTCCGTAATTACATGGCCATTTTTCGTGCTAATTTTCCATTCGCCCTTGCCTAGAAGGGCCTCAACATGCCAACCTGGAATTGGGATGTGCAGTAAATTTAGTTTTGCGAACACAATTTCGTTACGGAATTAAAGTGCATCGAAATATGGTTAAACGTAAACGAAGTTGACGTTGAATGCCGATGGCGGTAGGAAAAGCCAACCGGCAATTTATCGAGGGTGGGAGGGCGGAAAATGGAAAACTCTATATAAGTAGAGACGACTGCTGGTCTGGCATGGCTGTGTGGATCGTTTGCTCCGTAAAAACTGTACGTAATTTGTGAATGATTCCCTATGCATGCACCATTGAGTTAAAGACGAAGCATCTTTGTATCAGATAACAATTGCTGGCGCGGGGCATCAGCTGGGTTGTCGGATAAACGCCGCAAAAGAAAAAGGAAAATCCATTGTCGAAAATAATTGTGTACATTAAAATACATTTTCGGAGCGGAGAAAATATTTTTCGATTATTCCACACGTAACAGGGTGGAAATGCGATTTTTGATTCAGATTTTCACGATTTTTTTTAGCTTTGATTCAGTAAACTTTAAGATGAGAAATTCGCGAACAATAATTTTTTGTAAGTAAATATTTGTTAAGTAGAAATTCTAGATACAAATATTTAAATCTTTGTCAATTTTCGTGGTTGTAAAGTAAATAAAGAGAACAAATTTTTTTAAGTAAATAAAATCTTCTGCTTGTATTAACTATAACAATTTTGTCATCTTTTAATTCTGTACCAGACCACAAAAGCACCCTGTGCCATTGAAAAAAGTGCTTAAACTTATTATTTATTAATAAATATATCACATTCATGACATCCACCGGATTGACTCACAAATCCTCTGCAGGAAAAGGGCTTCACGAACTCAATAACTGAGCCTTCGTCATCATAGAACATATCCGAAGTTGCTCAATGAAGCGGGTAAATATTCAAAACCCAGCTGACCGTAACTTATTTTTAAGTCATGCTTTTGTGCGGTTATAAATTATGTATCAGCCACATAATGCCTATTATGCATTCAAATGCGGTTTATTTGGAATAATACGTCTCGAAAGCGTCTCTCCTCATCGCCATCACAAACATTTGCTCGTATGGCCGTCATACATGTTCCAAAGTACCTAATACCTGGCCACATATCTAGTCACCCACATGTACATGAAACGTGCAGTAACTCACGCATCAAATGAGATATAAACTTATGTAAATTTTGCAAACATAAATAGCGAACTGTGTCGAGGCGAGGAATATCATTTGAATGGGATTCGCTGAGACATTTCCGAAAGGTGTCGGGCTTGTCGCCGTTCTGCTGTTTCCTCACCAAGATAAAGCTCGCATGTATGCGGCCACCCTCAATTGTATGCCGAAAACGGGTAGTTATACACTTACGGTGGAAAGTGTTGAAAATGTACGAATACGTCGCTTTTTAAATGTGACAATGTGCATGCGCTTCCACGGATTTCAGGAGGCTTGGATACACAGAAAACGGTTTGGATTCATTATGACTGAAATGTTCAACAACAACAAAACCGAGACTGAAAGACGAGCAAAAATGCTTTAGACACCTTTTCCAAATGTCATGCATTGCAAACAATTTACCATTGTCGCAAATATAATTGGCGTCCTCAACAATCAGGTGTTTTTTTTTTGTAATATTTATTATTTACATTTTGCTTGCTGTGTTTTGTTTGCACTTCAAATCTGCAGCACCTTGACACCTGGCTGATATTCTATTTTTACCACAGCTGTTAATTGTTTTGTTAAGCATGATTTTAGTCAATAAATGCTAAAAATAGCTAAAATACCGCTTATGCGTCGGGTTTCGCGATATACGGCCTGCTATTAACAAGTTCGTTGTCGACGAAACCTGCACTGTACGTGGTATAATCATCACTATTATGTAATTGTAAGAAAGTGTAAGAAAGTGAATTTAGAGGTAAGTTTAAGGAAATAAAAAAAATTTAATTTAAATTGATACAAGCGAATCTATGAATTTTTATAACACTTATGAGTTCACAGATGGTATTCCTGTATTATAACTCAAAGGTGTGATTACCTGTTTATATGATATAAAAAAACGTACAATCATAACATTTTATATCATAATATACAATAAATTTTTTATTGCTTTAACATAGAATATTTTAAATGAGAAAACATCCAAGTCTCCTTTAAAACTTTAACCATAAAAATTTTAAAGAATATGATGAATTTTTTAATAGTCTTTAAAAGTCGTTTTAATGTTTATTATCTTCAAAGAATTACTGAAAAATATGTAATTTATTTTTTCTTATGTTTAATTCATAAATTAAATATTAATATTCCCACTGGATGTGTTAACAAATATTTACAAATTACACAAATATTGGAATTAAGTTATTAATAACATTTTCAATACAAATCCCTCACAAAGTTAATATGTAAAAAACAAAAAATGTTTTGAAAATTTAAATGAGTTGTAAATAAACAGAAGATGCCACCCTGTAGAATCTTCTTTAAAAAATAAAGATGTACACAAAAACGAAAACACATCCAATTCAAAAGACCCAATTTAAATTCAACTGATTACGGCTAAAACGAGCAGAAAGAAATACATTAAATTGCAGGGCGATTAAGCCACAATCCAACTTCAGCTTCAAGCACCCGCAGCACCTCGCCCAGCCCAGCACCTCCATCCCCCCCACCCCCTCACACAGCCATATAATGAGATAAGCAATTGGAATATAAAATATTAGATGAAGAAAAAGCACGTGTATAGAATGTATACACCTCATCCAAATTATGCACTTCTTAATTAGGCTGGAGCATGCAACGAGAGCAGCTCCACGATGGGGTGGGCGGCAGAGCTTCCATAAAAAAAGGGCAATACCCCATTCAAGAGGAGAGCAAATTGTTCATTACGAAGCTCATATCCGGTTTAGTAAATGTTTCGAGCCTTTACGAGGATCTCGGCAAATACACACAGCCCCACCATAAATATACAGGGACGATTTGCATCAGTCGTGTCGGCGATGACCTCTCCTCCCACCAGGCCGTTGCGCCACACACTTTTGCACGGGTGCAGCGAATCTGCACATTCAAGCGAGTGGAAGCTGCCGTCGAGGTGCTGTTCCACCAGTAATTTTTCATTTCCGCTCGAAATACACGGATTGTGTGATGTCGATTTTGCAATGTCTCGTCGCACCCCCACACCTACCCTCCCACCAGCCCACTGTCCTGCGTCCCATCGTCTGCAGTGGCTGCGTGTTGGTGAATTTTAAATTTCCAATTACACACACACACGCGAATTGAATGTGTGGATTTGCACTTGCCACACACATAGTGGCTGGATGTGATTTAAAGGAGGTGGTCACCGATTGTCTGCGTTATTTGAAGCGATTTGATCCAACAGATGATTATCGGTGTTAATGCATTTTTTATGTTCGCCAATTTGGAGGCGTTCCAGCCGTTTTTCAACTGTTTAAACAGTAACTACGCATTATTTATGTCTGACGACGAATGGGTCACATGTGCATCTGTACGGCCACTAGCCAGTGCTAAACTGTGCAATTAGCACATTGACGTGAATTCCTAATTAGCACTTAAATTCTTTGAGCCAGCGTCCACATACTTAATGAGATACGCCAAATGAGAAGTCTGTCACAGTCATTTGTGGTGAAAACATCGACCGGTGGCGAGGCGGTTTTGTAGAATTTTCATCTTTTTTTTTTTAATTTTTTGGGCGAATTTAATTTTATACATTTATTTTCCGCGTGAGTGGCGTGACCAATTGAGTCTCGGGCGGACAAATTTAAACAGCCAGTGCATTATAATTACATTATTGGTCAATTGGGAAAGTCGTTTTGATTTCGAATCCGCGATAACCGTCAAATGAACACTTTAGTGGAGGAAGCGGGAGATCGAAGAGTGTGAGTGTGTGTTTTATGTTTTTTTTTTATATTTTGATTTAACATTTAATTTATTAGATACTGTCACTTTCAATTTTGGTCAAAATGTGTGATTTAAAGAAATGTCATTTCAATTTTGCAATAATTGATAATTAATTTCATCAAAGTACCTGGAAAATGTGTGCAAAACAGTGATTAAGTGAATTTTATGAAAAACTAAACCACTTCCAGTATTTTTCACAAAAATTAACGAACAAATCAAGAACTTTTCATAAAAATTCAATTAAGTGATTTACAAATTATTACTCACAATCAAACGATAATTAACTGCCGTCCTAAAAACGTTCTGCCAAGTGATAATTTTTTTAAATGTCTGTTAATTATTGCATATTAACAAAAAAAATTCAATTAATGAAGCGTTTTGACCAACAAAAAAACTTCCTGGAAGATTTAAACCTTTTCAAGACATAATTATATTGATGGAAAATGACGTGAAAACTTTGACTGTTTTCCACATATGTAAAAAAAATAAAAATTGTATGATATTTCGTCACATTTTAATTAAACGAAGTTTGTGAAATGTAATCCCGGATTAAAAAACAAAATACAATTTGAAACCGGTAAAAACACGAGATCCGGTTAAAATGGAGTTTTTTTTAGTATAGTGAACAGAATTTAACAAATTTCATTGAAAATGTTTTTTTAATGATAAGAATTCCAGCTAATTAAATTTTTTGTTAGTTATTTTGTTCAAACTTAAGTTTAAACTTTCAAAATTATTCAAAGTAACGCAGAATTAGCAAAAAGATATGTATATCAATCATATTGAGCGGACGGACTTTGTGATAAGAGTTTACAGAAAGCAAACATTAAAGTCAAAGATAATATTTAAATAACAACAAAAAAAAATCCTAATTTTTTATTACAACCAAATTTATACAATTTTCGAATGGGTTTAATGTTTTTTTAGTTTATAAGGTAAAAAATTGGTTTACAAATAATATTTCTAGCTATATACCGGTAACAGCAAAAATATAAAAAAACACGCGGCAGGGAGAGCCGGCGCAAGATTTTATGTACTAAGTATACTATATGGTATGCGAGTATTCAATTTCTATCACTTTTAGGTAATAAAATTTGAACGGCTGAGATTCGGAAAATATATCAAAAGCCGCGTAAAATAACATTGTTTAACATAAATAGATAATTAGATAAATAGATTGACATATGAAAACGTTGGTCTGTTTGGGTTCAACAATTTATTTAGCATTAAAGTGACGGGTTTCAGTTTACACGTCTTTTCAAATTTTTCATAAAAAAATATTTTTTAGTTTAAAAATTTAAACGGCTATGATTTAGAAAATGTGCCATATGTTAAAGACACGCTGAAGAAAAATTAAGAAAAACGTCGGAGCCGTTTTCGAGATAGCTTAATATAACCAAGTTTTTCACCAATGACTTGGCTTAGAGAGTGACCTTGGGAAACTACATATACTAAAATTGGTTTTGATCGTTCACGAGATATGCGTATTCCCAACGAACGAAAAAACACACATTTTTCTTAAACAACTTTTATGCGATCAGGTTGGCTCAAAACGTTTTTCTACATTTTCAGAAACTTTTGTCGAAAAAGTCGGATTTGATTGAAAAACGAAGGCGGATATACAATATATAAAAAAATAAAAAATAAAAAGTTCTATCAACATTTTCAGGAAGCCAAATAACAACTTTAAAATGCATTTG
>JANSTS010006343.1:7058-21630 GCA_026546915.1 Sylvicola fuscatus | reverse complement strand
TGATGTTGCTGCGTCCGCTTCAGAACTTAGACTGCCCGCCGTTCGTCAATAAACCTATTACCTAAGTCGTAGCAAAATAAATGCAACAATAAAGAATAGATACACGTATATATCAGTACGTAAAGTATGTACAATGTAAAACGTTTTTTTTGTACAGAGCGGAAATGTTAAATCGCCAACATTCCGCCTTATATTTTAACAAATTCAAGCCGAACATAGAGGAAAACAATTGTGTGTGAAGCGCGTGGTGCTCAGCATATAAGAAATAATTTATGTTGTTCTATATTTTACGAAGCATGTAGAAAGAATATACAATAATTGCAGTACTACTACTATTAGAGCTCAGATTTTCAACATTTTGTCTTATGTATTTCTCATTGGGTATTTTCAATTGTGCTGCGTGAAATTCAATTTCAGTCAATGGTTTTGTGAATCAAATTTTATAGTCAAACATTTCATTTTTGTGGCTGGATTTTCAAGATTTTGAATCATCAAAATATTGGAAGGTTTCCAATTGCGCTTTAAATAAATGAAACATTCCGAATAAGGGCAGTCCACCTTATTTTAAGCAGTTACAACAAAAAACACGCGGCAGGGAGAGCCCGCCCAAGATTTCATATAAGTTTTATATATCCAATTTCAAGGTGTATCCTTACGCAAGTATAATACAATTATGAAATTACGTAATATAATGTCGAAATTTTTGCTATTTGCGTCTCGGTTTAAAGACATTTTTTATGCAAAAATGCGATTTTGACCTTGAAGGAATGTTGAATAATCTTGACATCTTCCTCAAAGTTGTTGGTGTCTTTAAGATCCCGTGCTTAAAGAAATAATTGCCAAAAAGCCACCGGTTTTGTCAAAAGCTTGACCTTGGAGAAAAAAAATTCTGATAATTTGATTTTACCCTATATAATATTTTGGTTCCAATCGCAACCCGTTTACAAGATATACGCGTTCCAAACGAACGGACGGACGAACAGACATTTTTTTTTGATCACTTTTGGGATTAAGGATCAATTTTTTGTCCAAAAAAATTGGATAATATGATTAGGCATAAATTATCGCCGTTTTAGTTTTATGGTACATATTTATATGAATTATAAAATAAGAGACAGGGAGGGCCGTAGTGTAATTACACATGCATACATTTTAAAAAACCTTATTTCACATTAAAACAATATTTTTTTGACACGTAATCATAATCAAAAAAACATATTAAAAAAAAAACTCTAGAATTTGGTTTAAATTAGCCGTTTGCGAGTTAGATTGCAAACCATCAGCAAACAAACTAGATTGAAAACGGTTCGTTTTAAAAATCCTTCTTTTTATTTCTAGCCGCCATAATATTCATACGCAAATCTTATGTCATAAAAATGATTCACCAGTATACAAATATTTTTAAGACTAATATTATGATATTATGTTATATTGTAGTAAAGACGATACAAAGAAATGATTCTGCAGGTACTTGATTTTATATTCCTCAAGTCATCAAGTAAACCTTTAGTACCTACTACCTAATAAACCTTTGAATAAAGCGAATAAGAAATTCACAAAAAAGACTAATATAAACGAAATCCCATACAGACAGACTAAAGCTGACCTTTCCCACTGCCATCAAGATTAGACATCCCCGTCTCCGAATTCTCATAAAGCGAGAGATTTATTTGCATTTTCCACAAACAGAAGGTCGTCCCTTTGTGCGACAAAATACAGCATCTGTATCATAAAATGGCAAGCACCTCGTACGTACATAAACTTTCAACTTATGCTAACTACAAGTACTCCAGACTGGTTGACTATGGTGAAGATGTCTTGAGAATTCATTTCTCTTCTTTACATATTTATACATTGTTCTTCGATTTTATTTCGTCTGGACCATTTACGGTGGAGCGCCACGCCACAGGAAGGGTTGTGCACCGTTTCAATTTGCGACACAAAGTACAAATCGCATTTTACTAATGTTGGCAATTGGCAAAAAAGCATTTTAGTCGTTCTTCATTAAGGGTAAGTTAGTGTACATGAGAAGAACAAGAAGTTTGTTGCAGTATATAAGAGAGGAAATGCTGCGGGTTTATGTGCGCGTACATGCCCTGTACATGAATGGAAATGGCGAAACGAAATAAAACTGAGCCAAATTGTTATTGGAATCTGTCCAGGGATGTGCTTTGTTGTCTCGACTGTAGAGGAAGTGCCAGACGAAGCGAACATTGTGTCTGCTGTGCTGTCGCTGCACATGCATGAAATGTGCATGCACTGAATTACATGGCGGGATGGATGCGAGTGATTGGCTAATTAGCTCAAGGTAATTGGAAGAAGGTGGAAAATCCATCGATATTCAGCATTTCACAGACATTTTAATTAAATTCGATCTAGATATGGAAAAGGTAATTAATGTTTTCAGAATCCAAGAGATTTCAAAACAATAATTAGGATTTCTGTTAAACAATTAAAATCATTGTCTAAATATTTAAAATCCGTTGTCTTACACACAATTTTAATTGCATTTTCTTAGCCTTAAGACACGACTATTGGAGTTGGACGCCCTTTCCGCCAATTTTGTTTTATTATTTGATTTATACTTGTTTATGTTCTTTAATGTGAATTTAACAAGAATCGGCCGGGAGATTTTTCTGGGATTTCAGTCTTAAACATTGTTTTCTTTATTAACAAATAATCCGTGATTTTTTTATCACTTCAGAAAATTGGTTCGCCCATAAATAATTCATTTTTAATTGCCCACAGATTTGTACAATTTATTAAATTTGTGATATTTTTAATTTTATTTACAAGCTCAAGATAATTTTGGCGCAGTAAAAAATTAGCTTCTTATGTTTTAAAAGAAGAAGTCACTTAATTGTTGTCAAATCTCTTTAAGTCTTCAATAATTTGAAGCGTTTTTGAAGCACAAGAACAATTTTAAAAACAATTATTTAATCAAATAAATAAATTTGTTTTTCATTAAGACTATAGAAACAAATTCTCAAAAAGTTCTTAGAAATATTTCAAACAATTAAACAAATCTTAAGACTTTTTACACTTATGCGATAAAATGAAGTTTCATTCACATTGGCAAAGTGTTGATAAACTTGAACTGACAAAAGTTTGACCGAATTATGAAATTATGTTGAAATATGCATCGCACAGCTGTTCTTTACACAACAATTATTGTTTACATAAGAACCGCCCAAAGGATGTGTAACTGCGTGCAAATGAATGCCGCCACGAAAATGCAGCGGCCACTAAAAATAGAAAAAAAAAACATAACAAAAACCAAATGAAACGAAACAAAACAAACAAACAAAAACCCAAGTGTGAAACATTTATGTGCTAAAAATAAAAAACTTCAAGAAGATTACCTCATCGAGATCCGTCTCATAATATTTGTAGTCACTCATCGTACCGCATAAAAATCACACAACTTTTCTTCTATCTCCCTAATTTGATTGAGTTTTAAAGCATTTAAGAAAAGCGATAAGAAATATTGCCAATATGTTTTCTGGACGATCGATCGACGTCTTTCGATTGAAAGATTCTCTAAAACAACTGCGACAAAATTAATTAAATTTGGTGTTTGAAAGAAACATGTATGATAAAGGAATATTTGTTGATCAACAAAACAAAAAATTTAACAACAACAAAAAAACGAATAAGAGAGAAACCAGTGCGAAAGGATTAAAAAAAAAACACAACAAACAAAACGTTAGAGATTAAATTCACATTAATTACGAAGGATTTTCAATTGACACATAAAAGAAAATGCAATTTAAGGACACACAGATTATGGCATCACTGGTGACAAGGATAACGTGCAGGCGTTTCTCAATAACGGTTTATAAAGTGATTAATTTATCATAATCCCATAGCTGCTCGTCCATTGGTTTATGTTGTGGAAACAAACATAGCAAAAATGTATGAAGCATATTAAAACAAAACTGTGCCAACAAGTTGCGTTCAGAATTTGATTCAAAGGATTTGTCAATCAATAAAAAGTGATAATCTAAAAGAATTGAACAATTTTTATTTTAAATGGTTAATAAATCCTCGAATTTAACAAATTTTTGATTAGCACCAACTGCCAGGAATGGTTACACAATTTGCAAATTTTTTAAAAATAGTAACATTTTGACAGCTGTCAATTTAAGTAGCCAAAAAAAATTAATCAGTGTAATTAAAACCGCTGAAGCAAAAAACTAATTCATTGGCGGTCAATCAACAAAGTCAAATATGACGAACTAATTACGGGGAGAAGGCCACTTAAAATCGAATTCCTTGACCCTCAGAAGTCACAACAAATCTGCGTTTCTGAAATATGTCTATAGCACTCTCACACAAATATGTTTGCGAAAATATGACGAAGACGAATCAAAAAAAAACTGTGCGGCATACAATTAAAATACCCAACACAAACAAGCACACAAACACGCAAGCAAACTTTTATGAATACGCAATGAGCGAGGGAAGTTTTAGCGAACTCCTTCCGAATTCGTGATAAACAATATATTTGGTATGCAAATGGGGCACAAGTTGGACCAGAAATGTCTGAGGGTAATGGACAGGGAGCATCCACTTGTCACCACATCGGGCAAACAGTTTTCAAAAAGTCACGCAAATCCGTCACAAATCAACTGGCAGGCAGAAAACTGACACGACAAGCGTCTATCAAAACAAGTGCGTATGAAAAACTCGCTCTCAAACCACTCAACAAATTGCATAAATACCTACAACAAAAACACTTCTACAGAGGCGCAAACTTATGCCAGGCGATACCAACACTCGCAAACGCCAGACGCAAACACATAACAAAAATCAGCTGTCATTTTTATTTGGAAACTCATTTATATGTGGGTAAAGTGCTTTGTTTATTCTTTTTTCTGCATGTGTGAGTGTGTGTGTGTGTGCATGGGAAAAATTGATTCTGCGAGGGTGTGTGAGTGCGCTGGAGTTCTTCTCCGTCGCAATTTCTTTCTTCCATCCATTATATTGGCGAAGAACAGCGTTTCACAAGAATTGTTGCACAAAATTGGCAGGTGTGACGGTTGCATGCTACTTAATAACAAAATCAAATGGGTACTCACCTCAAACCGAGTCCGGCCGGAATGGCTCATTTTCTTCCTGGATCGTTTGGTTTTCGTTTTGATGGCTTTTATGGAACCTGGCAAATCAGAAACTTGTGCGATGGTCGTCGTCTCACCTTCTTCTTTGTAGCCTGTTTATCTGTATTGTGCCAAAATATAATGCACAACAACCTTTAAATTGAATCTTATCGAGTTTTTCGCCTAAGAAACACAATCTTTGTTTATGGCTGATATAGAATTTCTTTTGTCAACAACACAATAACACGTAAAAAGCCAGTCGAATGGCGTCGGAGCAGTTAATCACTTGTATTGCTGCACTCTACAGATGCAATTGCAGCGAATTAAATGTTAAATTGCACTTTTTCAGAAATTGTGGCACTTAAATTGAGTTGTTTTTTTTTTTGAATTCTTTTTTCACTCTGTTGAGGTGTATTACTGACATATACAACGCGTTAACGCATCACACGCACACAACATCTATACTAAAAGCATCTTATCAGTCTGACAATTAGTAGAAAACTGGACAGCCGCCGACAATGCTTTTGTCAGTCTCCTTTCGATTCTGAAATCTGAAGGCTGCCATTTGCCAGTTGCTTCTTGCGAACGAATTTAAGCTCATAAGAATGCAACTGACAGCATTCTTGGACAGCCGCCGTTAGGCATGGCCGAAACCTTTTTAATCGACAAACTAATCGTTTGATTATTTAAATTTGAATTTTAAAAATCAAATACAATTATTGAATTTTAAACAAAGTTTCCTTAAAACCTCAAATTAACATATTTTTGGCTAAATTCATCTTTAACTGTTTTTATGAGGACTTTAGGCAGCTAAAAATGCAAACTTAACGAAAGACGATTAGATTTTCTTTGGAAAATATATAAAACTAACCGACGCCATCGACGGGTTCGTTTTTTTCAGCGATTTGTTTCGACAAATATGACAATTTGCGCACCAAACTCGCACGTCCTAGCACATTGCATTCAGTTTTCGTAAGAATATAAGCTTTCAGTTTTTTTGTTTCATGAAGATACTGTCTAGAGGCGAGTGCTTTAAGAAATCGTGTCCAATTCGGTAAATTATTGTTGTAATTGGTGCAGTTTAGTAAAGAACAAATAAAACACATTGAAGGACACAGAAATAGCCTAGTCGAAGGTGCACAGATTTAGCGAATTGTTTGCATTTGCGCAATATGCTTTTCTATGTCTAACTTCAGTGAAGATAACCGTGACTTAGCGGTCACAACTAGCGCTCCAATTAGTAGTACGTTCAGCCCATTCATAAGTCTACTTTTTGCGTTCATGCATTTATTTCACAATCAGCCAGCGGCCTGATAGGCAATTTAACCTTTTTTTACTAATTTCTAAAATCGAAACAGGCGAGATCGCGGCGGCATCCATTGGTGTACAAAGTGACAGCGGCAACGGCGGAGTTCACAACAGCTTAGTGGCGACCAACAATTCGCGCAAGCGACCATCAGAGGTCCTTCTGAACGAGAACGGCGACTCTCTGCCAACTAAAGACATGGAGTATTGCGAGGAGATTGACATGGACGAGCCCAGCAAAAAGGTGGCCGCCGTCGGTGGTGCGTGCAGGCCAAACAACTTAGACAAGAGACCGAACTTCTCGGCGCTGAACGTTATGGTACACAACACCTCTAAGGCGGTGCAGCCAGCCCAAACAAAGGCGCCCGAACTCAAGAAGCTGGTCATCAAAAATTTCAAAGGTACGCTTCACCTGCCGCAAGGTGGCTGTGGATTTATTTTGCTTGGTGCGCGTCGCCCCAGTGCATCAACATAACCTCACTTTTTTTCTTTGCAAATTCAATAAGTTTTTAGTTTGGTTTGTTTTTTTTTTTTGTGCGTTGCATCCCAAATTAGATTAGTGACGAAATTTGTTGCATTTGGGCGTTTTAGCTGAGCCAACAGTTGTTTCGGTTGTCAGTAAAACGCAACATTCCGATGGCATGCGACTGACCTTCGACACAGCATTTTCTAGAATAAAAATGATTTGTTGTTGTTTATTTTCACAGTCAAGCCAATGCTTCCGGACAACTTCCAGGAGGAGACCTGGGAGAAATTGGAGAAAGCTGTAGTTGCCATCCAGACGTCGACACCCAGTAAGTATGAGAGCGAGACTTTGTATCGGGCCGTCGAGAATATGTGCAGTCACAAGATGGACATGCAGCTGTACACAAAGTTGACAGCGCTCACAGAGACGCACGTCAAGTCCAAGATTGATCCGTTTGTGGCCGAGCCCATGGACAAGTTGGTGTATTTGACGCGATTGAATGAATGCTGGCAGTCACATTGTCGACAGATGATCATGATTCGCAGTATTTTTCTGTATTTAGACAGGACGTACGTCCTCCAGAATCCAACAGTTCATTCGATATGGTTAGTATTTGATTTTGCCTGTTGTGAGTATCAATGGATGAGCAATGCTTTGTTTGTGTCACAGGGATATGGGTCTCTTCTTGTTCCGGAACCATATTGCTTTGAATAGCATCGTGCAGAAGCGAACCGTCGAGGGACTGTTGATGCTTATTGCTAAAGAGCGACACGGCGAGTCAGTGGACAGGACGCTGCTGAAAAGCCTGCTGCGAATGTTCTCCGATTTGCAAATCTATCATGACGCATTCGAGGAGAAGTTCCTGAATTCAACTCGCACCTTGTACCAAGCCGAGGGACAGCAAAAGATGCAATTGTTAGATGTTCCCGCATATCTGCAACATGTTGAGAAACGCCTCTTGGAGGAGAACGAGCGTTTACTACACTATTTGGATTCATCTACTAAGTATGATCATCTGAAATTTCTTGTCTGAAACGTGTCTAATCCTTGTGTGTTTACAGAAATCAATTAATTTATACGGTGGAGAAGCAATTGCTGTCCGAGCATTTGACTGGCATCCTGCAGAAGGGTCTCGAAAATCTGCTGGAAGAAAATCGGCTTGTTGACTTAAGTCTGCTCTACTCATTGTTCAATCGCGTCAAGCATGGCCTGATTGAATTGTGCTCGGCATTTAATGCCTACATCAAGGTAAGGATCAGTTTATGTGGCCAGAACTACTTGCTATGACAGCTTCCATATAATTGCAGAAACGCGGACGAACCATTGTCATTGATCCCGAGAAGGACAAGTCGATGGTGCAAGATCTGTTGGACTTTAAAGACAAATTGGATAACATCGTGCGCAACTGCTTCGACTACAAAGAACGCTTTGTCAATTCACTGCGTGAGGCGTTCGAGTTCTTTGTCAATCAACGTTCCAACAAACCAGCGGAATTGATAGGTTTGTTTACCTTAATTGTGTCAATTGAATGTGCGTCTAATCATTTCTATGTGAGCAGCAAAATATGTAGACATGAAGCTGCGCGCCGGCAACAAAGAAGCCACAGAAGAGGAACTGGAACAGATTCTAGACAAGATCATGGTGCTGTTTCGGTTTATTCACGGCAAAGATGTGTTTGAGGCATTCTACAAGAAGGACCTCGCCAAGCGGCTGTTGGTTGGCAAGTCGGCATCTGTCGACGCCGAGAAGAGTATGCTGTCTAAGCTGAAGCAGGAGTGCGGCGGTGGATTCACTTCAAAGCTGGAGGGCATGTTCAAAGACATGGAGCTAAGTCGTGACTTGAATACCTCTTTAAGAGCCAGTATTCCGTCCCTGGACAAAGACTACTTAGATCTGCACGTTTACATTCTGACAATGGGCTACTGGCCGACCTATCCAGTCGTGGAGGTGGTGATGCCGCCGAACCTGCTCAACTATCAGCACGTCTTCAACAAATTCTACTTATCCAAGCACAGCGGTCGCAAGCTACAGTGGCAGCCGACGCTCGGCATTTGTGTGCTGCACGCGACTTTCGATGCTGGCCAAAAGGATTTGATGGTGTCACTGTTTCAAGGTTTGGTGCTGTTGTTGTTCAACGACAGGGACGTGTTGTCGTTTGAGGAGGTCAAGTCGTTGTGCGGCATCGAGGACGGCGAGTTGCGGCGCATCTTGCAGTCATTGGCTTGTGGAAAGGCTCGTGTCATTCAAAAGATTCCTAAAGGACGCGAGGTAGCCGATACAGATAAATTCCAATTCAACAATGAGTTCACAAACAAATTGTACAGAATTCGAATTAATCAAATTCAAATGAAGGAAACGGTAAGTTGGTTGTGCGATAAATCTGCTTTTCTTATGCTAAAATATCCCCTTGCAGACTGAAGAGCAAAAAGCCACCGAAGAGCGAGTTTATCAGGATCGCCAGTATCAAATTGACGCTGCTATTGTTCGCATCATGAAGATGAGGAAGACACTTAGCCACAACCTGCTCATTAGTGAGCTGTACAAACAGCTAACGTTCCCGGTGAAGGTAAATTCATTGTGTTCCGAATCGCAGCTCCCATATTTAATCCAAATCTTGACGTTTTAGCCTGCTGACTTGAAGAAGCGCATAGAATCGCTTATCGATCGGGACTACATGGAACGAGACAAGGATAACCAGAACCAATATAATTATGTGGCATAAGTCGATATATGTAGTGGGTCAGGAAGGTAACTTCAGAACGAAAGTGTCGAGCAACTGTGCGTTTATGTAATTTCTTTTTTTTTAAGTAATTCCCCTTATTCCTTAAACATCGCTGGCTAGAACGGCGTTGCCGAGTCAGTCACGACTTTTGATCCCACAAAATTGAATCTTTGAAATAAACTTGAATTAATGAACGTTTCTTCTATTCGTTTTTTTGGGGTCCTTGAATACAAATTTAGGTTACTCAAATATTCTTTTTATTTCGTTCTCCTTCTGTATTCCGACCGAATTCATTTATCTTCTACTCTGTAAAAAGCATACACATAATGGTATAATAAAAGATAATGACTTAAGAAGTAGTTCTTGGTACATTTTTATTAGTTATTTCACTTCTAAGCCAACAACATTCCCTTGGCCACCTCCTTAGACTTGTCAGCACCAGCCATAACCTCAGCAATTTTGAGAGCAAACTCAAATGCGGTGCCAGGACCGCGACTAGTAATTAATTGGCCGTCCTGCACGACATTCTGGTCATCGACGTACTTATATTCAGTCAGCTTGTCCTTCACAGACGGATAGGAAGTCAAAGATTTGCCTGTGTGGATGCCGTGTTCTGCCAAAACAGTAGGTGCAGCGCAAATGGCGGCAATCAAATCACCACGATCCTGTTGTTGCTTCAAAATGGTCCCAATCAAAATTGACTCTGACATTGCCTTGGCTCCACCGAGACCACCTGGTAGGGCGATACAGTCAAACGTCTCCTGTGGATTTTTTGGTGTTTAAAAGTGTGCTTAGAGTTGGGCAATTTTTATAAATACCGTTGCAATATCCTCCAACATCACATCAGGCTTGATCCAAACATCTCGGGAGCATTTCATGGCGTCTGCTGAGCCCAATCCACCGACTACGACGTTCAGCTAAAAATAAAAAATAATCTTAATTGCGACAAGGTCATTCAGTTTGGGACAATTTGTCAGGAAACGATGAATATTACGCCGGCTCTACGTAGGACATCAACGGTGATAACAGCCTCCATTTCTTCGGAGCCCGGAGCTAGGACAACCAAAACCCGTTTTGCCATTGCAATTGCAGTACGATGCATTCACTGGATATTCACAAGAAAATGCGATTTCAAATTTGAGCCACAACGCACTGAAATTATGCCGCTTATGTATTCAATTGGAAACGTCTGGATATATAATGGCAAGTCAATTTGTGAGCTTTTGGCTGCGTACCTAAAATCCCACTAAAAAGCCGCAAAAATTAAAACAGCGAAAATGTAATTTACTAATTAAATTTGAATTGAAATTTGTTTTATTCGATTTTTTTGTAATTGTTACAATATGCAAAATTTAATCGCATTAGCGTCATTGTTCTATTCAGCCTTTTTATTGTCGACACTGGCCAACTTCCTGTTCCGATACTCGATTATCAGCTCCATAAATTTGCTTTGCAGCTGCGTGTCGAAGGGTGGTCCCAATTCGTCAAGAGTTTTGCCCAGAAACTTGCCAAATGCCACATTGGCTGTGCTCTGTTCGCTGGCGTTCAACTGAATGGCAGCCTTCACCAGCTGGATGCCGAGCGCTTCGCTGTCCAGACGAGTGCGACGCAAGTCGATGTCGTCCGAGTTGTCGCTGGATTCCGGCTCTGTCTCTGAATTGGCGTAATCACCAACTTTGTACATTTTGGGGCGCGAGTGATTTATGCTGCCGCTAAAAATGCATAATTTCGTTAAAGTCACATTGTCAGAAAATTTTCAAATATTTGAATTACCGTCGTCGTTTGATGCCAGCGTCCAGGAATGCTAATGATTTGAAAAGGGCCCACTCTTTCCTCTCCTCCGTTGAGGCCTCTTTTTCCCCCTTCTCCTTCCAATATTTGTCACGAAGCTGCCTAAACGTCAGCTTAGCCTCACGTACTAAAAACAGAAATTGTTTTAGCCACGCAAACTTAGATTTTCATTAAAAACAAAGGTAGAAGTTAAGTTTAAAAAACAAGTGATTGAATCGCATCCTAGCGGGTTGCCCCTATGACGTGTTAAACTTTCACTTGAATGAGGAGTCACACCAGATATTCCCAATTGCTTTGCAATGCTGCTCCAGATCTTCTCGCGTTCGGCTTCAGTCTTAGTGTAGTCCTTCCAAATGGCCGGCTCCGACTCGATGAGGGCGATTAGAGTTATCAGTTTGTTCAGATCCGTTGACTCCATTATATTCTAAGCAAGGGTATTTCAATCAGTCTTCTACATCAAAGGTCCGCCACTTTTCACAGCAAATCTTATGTACTCACGCAAAAATTGTCCAAAGGGTGGAAATTAAGTGTGCTAATTAGCTAGGCGCGGTAGTAATCAATGCGTGGAAATTTAACTAACGATAAATACATTAAATATAAATAATAAACAAAAATTTTCTTAGGGGAAATGCGACGACAGCAAAGACGCACCTTTAAATGTACACGCAAGGGGGACTAATTGGAATGTTGGAATGATCTTGGAATAGTGACAGCTGTCAAAAAAACGCATATTTTAACAATGGAAAGTGGTGGAAATGACTTAATGGTGTATTTTGGTGAAAATTGATGCAATGCAACGGTTTTGTTGAAGTATTTTGTGATTTTTTCTTGTTGAAAATTTGCCCTAAAGTAGTCCAACCTTGAAGAATGTGACCTTAAGAAAATAAAACAAAAATATCATGCCAATCCATTTAGTAGTTCCCACCTTTTCGAAGTACAAAAACAAGATTCTTCATCACCAGAACAATCAACTGGAACTGCCACTATAGTCTTAAAACAAAGGGAAAAATGATTTTTCAAAAAGTTTTTATTGTTTTTCATATTTAACCTTAATACACAAGTATCAGTAATCTTCATTGACTATCGTTAAAAATTACAATTGGACTGCTATTTGTTCTACATGTTTTGGTATTTGCCTTCTAGAATATACAGAAATTTCTTAAACGCAACAAATTATATATAAATACAACTTCTTTTTTGTTTAATTGAAATCCATTCTTAAATAACAACATTAAATATTAATGTTTCAATATTTTATAGTAATTTTGCTCATTACAATTCGGTTTTTAATTCGTCATTTTCAGCGTTCATTTAAATCTTTCTATTTCTTGTCGAGTGAGTTGTAGCCTAATATTTCAAATATTTGTAACATTTTCATTCTATGGTAAATATAAACTATGCTGCAGTTAATTATGATATACAGAAAGCGATAAAAAACTATGCTGAGTTACATAAGTTATTGTTGTGTCTTAAATTAAAGCTGACATATAGCAACAACGCAGAAGCGCCTCGCAGACCACTGCCCAAATAACACCGACTCAGCTAGGCGTCAATCAAATCAATCCAAATTCGCCACATTCGATTGGTTTTTTATATAGAATTATCAGTTTAATCATTATTTACTTTCAATTCCGCATGTAAAAAACATTGAGAACTCATAAGTTTTCTCATTTTCTTATAAAAATGCTTTATTTTAAAAAAATGGCCCACTTATTTGTGTATTTCTTTTTATTATTTTTATTTTTAAATATTTCCTTAACTGTTTAATTGACGATTCAGAGAAAAGAAAACACATCTTTTGGATCATCTTCTTAGCCGAATATCTTTATATTTTCTATTGTGGATTTGTAGCTGCTGGAAAAACCGTATTTTCTCCACCCACACTGGACATTTAATTTCTGACGATCAGTCTTTCCAATTTTTCACTTACACAACTCAAGAAATCGATTGCTTCTTATGTCGAAAACAATACAGTTTTGAAATAGGGAGGAATTTCCCATCTCTGGTGCACGCTGGCATCATTCATGAATATTAAAACAGATCAGGTCAATCAAGATAATTGGCAGTTATTGACAGCAAAGTTTATCGCATTGAAAATTAATTGTTTCTTTGTGTAATTTTCTTTTTGTGTTTATTTTTATGTTTTTTTTTGTTGCAAAAATCATGAGATTACAATAAATGTAAGGAAGTTGGGAGAATTCAGGACAAAATGTGTGAGCCAGCTTTTCCTTACAATCACTATTCAATACAATCACATTTTCTTATAACTGTAATGCACTTTTGCCAACAGCGACTAATCAAAGTGACTAAGCTATAAGTAACAAAGTACATTTTCACATTGTTGTGCGCGGTTTTTTGTTGTTGTTGCAAGTAACTAAGTGAAATGATGTTTTTTTTGTCTGTTTTTTTTCTTCTTATTTACAACAATTATTTACCAAGAACTTTCTTTACACAAATATTATTTAAATGAAAACATTATCTTTAAGACCTATGTAGTAATGAAAACGTTTCACATAAGCAGACAATTAGGGGCAAAAAATGTTAACAGCTTCTACATAATTATGTAACTATACATGGAAATATAGAAGATAACGTACTTGGCCGGAAAAGCTGTCAGTTAGACGCTAATCCACCAACGTCGACTAAATAAATCTAATGAGTTTTAATTCAGAACAGAGAAAGATAGAAATTAAATTTCAATTCGTTTTGATATGGATCCATTTGCTGATCCTTTTTAAGAATGTAAATGAATTATTGTTTAAGCGTTACAACAGTGCATTTGGAGTGGCACGATAAAGTGTGCCAATCAACAGCAATATAATTATTTCCTTCAAGCAATTTATCATTTTCTTTAATATAAACAAACTAATTACTGGCTACGACGTTAACTCGTAAATAATCTAATTACTTTTCATATAAAACATTGGTAAATACCTGCAAAAGGAACTTAATTAACTTACAAATTAAACTTATCCATACGAATTCTTCAACACTTTTCTAGACAAAAAAAAAATATAATTCTTGAAACTAAAAAAAAATATATATAAAAAAACAACAAATTATATTGAAATGAAAATTTATTTCAAATGAAAATCAGAAGAAAACAATTGTTTTTTTTCTCTCAAAAGTATTCTTAACTTTACAATGAAAACTAACCCATTTTCTTGAAAGTTCTGTTCTCAAGACACA
>JANSTS010006342.1:1857-21636 GCA_026546915.1 Sylvicola fuscatus | reverse complement strand
AAATTTGAGAAAATATTAGTAGCTTTTTTTTTTATAGCATTTTCAAAAAAAAAAAGTTATTTGGCGGACCCTTTAGTATAATAATTTCTAGGTAAGCTTCATCATATGAAATCTAAAATTATAAGGTTATTATATTATTATTATTATTAATAAAGAGTAACCTGCTCTAAATCCTATGTCATGCCAACTAATTCGACCAATATTTATTAATTTCCGTCGGATACTCAACGCCAGATTGGTGTTTGATTTTTATTGGAATCCATTGCACTTTAATAAAAGGTTTCCATATACTCATATAATCCGAATCAAATGGTTGTATTTTGTATAATTTTGAAAAAAGAAAACGGATTCCGAAAACGGATATTCGTGTCACCATATCCGCTCAATTATTTTTCCACCCACTTACTGCCGCATAAATTACACGTTATGTCAATGTGATTGCCAATCACAGCTTTTAGCGAATATCCTTTAATCACAATGGAACATTAAAGCTTAACTGAACAAAAGTAAATTACTAGACTCAAGAAAGTAATATATCTATTTATAAGTTTCAATTTCTTGAGTTTCTACTAGTAGCTGGAAAAATTGTGCACTAAAACTAATTTGCTCGAAGACGATATGACGATTGTACAAACGAGAAAAATCATGCCGGAAACATAAATTCCGATCAAACTATTGTTGAGTTTCATCGTTGGATAGGAGCTTTTATTACTTCCGGACATTTTTTATTGATAAGAATATTAAGTTTAAACTAACAAAAATGAAGTAAGATATTTATGGAAGAGTATAAAATCTAAAACGTTTTGATTTAGAACAAAACTATTTCACTATTTATCTGCGGGTTAAAAACCATTTAATATATTCACAAACTTTTGTATTCATCAATTATTTAATTTTATGACTATTTTATTCTGGTTAACCATAAAGTACCGTTCTTGCTAATTCATCTTGGCTGCCATTTTTCCTTGAACACTTTTTTTGAGATCAGAAAAATACTTTGTTGGTTATCTCGAAAACGACTCCGACGATTTTCTTAATTTTTACTTATGTTAAACAACTTTGTTTTACGCGTCATTTGACATACATATATAAATAATACATATGTCACTTTTTCCAAATGTCAATGCTTCTTTTTTCGTTGCACTAGAAATTGCTGCATGATTTTTTTTTAATGGTAATAAATTTTTCGCACTTTTCAAATATGTTGGTGTTTAGTTCATACGATTAATAAAGAAGGAAGTTTAATTTTTTGACAATATATATAATATATAATATTATTATATATTTTTAAAATGATATTTGTATTTGTAATTATCAAATTGTATGTAAACAATGTATGTACTAAATATAACAGAGAAAACACTTTCTTTATACAGCATCCGTTGCGATTTCCGGCATCCAAATTGCTTGCCATTCTCTAGTTATGGCGTTTTATTTTTCTGTAAAGGGTGTTGTAATTGGAGGTACTGTTTTCAATAGAATTTTTTGAACAGTTCTTATGTGTTATTTGAATATTGCAGCCAGGCGTTATGGGTTATGAGCACTACAATATGGACATTCTGGCACATCATTTGATAACTGCATTCGTGTTTTTATTTTTTTTTTGGCTTGATTTTTTTGAAGTCGACGGTTGCAATGGTCAAATTGAGAATTGCCAGCGTTTTACAACAATGCGGCAGAGACCAACATACTCGTATGATGTATGTGAATTTGATACCAACTCTCTCCTATGGATAGTCACAAAACCCTATCTCTTTCAATTTTGGATTCTTGATTTTGCCCAATGTGAACACAACTTCTGAAAGCATAGAGGGAATTAACAACTTTATACAACTCTTTGACAGAGCTAAACATCTTATTCGATACGGGTAAATACAACAATACCTAAGCAACAATGTACAATCACATATATTATGCAACATGATAAACGAGGGTAAAATGTGTATAAGAAACGGGTAAGGATAGAATAAATTCATCGGATGTAAGATAGTGCAGACTAATGTCAATATCCGGTTCTTGACAGGAACACACTTTCTATCATAAATCATCCACATATATTTAGTACTACTTTTTGCCAGTCACAACATTGCTAGCATGCTGTAAGTGAAGCCTTTAGGTGACGTCAAATTATATTTAATGCAAAGGCTTATCAAAGCGATAACATATTGCTTTTTCTGGCTGACAAGACGTGACGATATTTTTATTCTTCACATCGTTGCTCGTAATATAATTTTTTTATGTTTACTCTAAAACGTAATGCTAGTTAAGTTTGGTGAACCAAATTTTACAAATTTCCTAATCAAATTTATGTATGGGGTGTTTGACGACAGTCTCTAAGAGCTGTTTTTTTCAATAAAAAATGACATTTATTGTCGCATTTGTGTGGCACACGTGCGTACATTATTGTTAAACTACCTAAATGAATAATATGTATTACTGTAATTTGTAAATATTGTACGTATAAACGAGTAAGCCATTGTATCGGCTACATTAACATAAATATGCTGAATAAGGTGAATTTCAATTTCAACATTGTATTTGAATTGTCTGCAAATATTGAATTAAAATATTTTATAAATACTTAACATTTTATTTAAGTTTAATAAGCTTATTTAATGTAGCATGAAAGACATGATCCTTTAATATAAATCAACGATTTCTATCTCCACAAGTTTAGAAATCTAGTAGTTTAATTCATAGGTTAGCAAGATAATATCTATTGTTAAACAAAAAATTGAACATTTGGATATTTTAAATCATTAATTTGTCTGTTCACAAGCTTTGACGTAACACAGCCATCTTTTATTTATTATATCATACTTTGTCCTTTTTCACGTAGCAAGAAATTAAATTGAAGCAATTACATTAATTTTGCATACTTGTTCTATCGAACTTTGATAATTACCGCCAAATCGACTTAATTATTCATTTCCTAACCTATAGAACCTACACGCTGGTAACTTTTGTATTAATAACATAATAATAATATGAATTTTGTGGTAAGCATAAGTGAGTCAATCAATTGTTTTTAAATTAATAATTCTATTAATGGTATTAGAAGTAAAATTTTCAATAAATAGTCCTTTAATGGATGCATTACTGCAGTTATACTCAGTCTTGCAAATCGTCGACAATGAAATCTAAAATAACATATTTGAATAACTCATCTAAGGTTGACCAGCAAGATATATACTATATCTTAAAGCCGTATCATCTTATCACTGGTGTCTTCGGCTACACTTGGTCGCCACTAAGTAAGAGTGCGACTGTCTTTGAAAAACTAAAAATAGTAGTGAAACTTGGATTTCGCATAGTGGTAGCGATCGCCAGTGTGTTATTCACAGATCGTTTTTTTGCACCTGGAATGGAGCTTACATCACGAATTTTTGTCACTGGAACGAAGCTCTTACTCAATACCGGCGTTATCGGTTCCGCTGTTATTGGAGTTTATCAATTTCTAGTAGCCAAGAAAGCCACCAGCTTGCTGGACACTTTGTACAATGTTGATGTAGTTTTGAAAAAGCTTTCGTTGCGAAGATCCTCGATGCGACAGCGCCGTTTGATAAAAATTTACTGGCTTGTCACGTTGAGTTATACAATATCTGTGTTCATTAGTTCACTTTTATTGTCATTTCTGTACAGCAAAAACCTATTTTTATCATTCAGCATACCGATAGCGATGTTATTGGGTGCAAGTTTAACATATAATTCTATTGGATCACAATATATAACAATTTTGGGAATGATTTGGTATCGTCTCTTTACATGCAATCAAATATTTAGGTAATTTTAAAACAAAACGAAGTATTAAGAAACTTTTACCGAAATGTTAGATTTCTATTTTTTTTTGAAGAATACCACTTTTTTGTGACCAATTTTTTTTTAATTTAAAATTATATTTGTGGGAATTTTTCATGGTAAATAGTAATGTAGATTTTTTTTGATATTCATTTCACTCATTTTAAGTTAACCTATTATAAAAAGTTTAGAAAAATGAATAAAAGTTATTAAAAAAATATTTATAAAAAAAAAAAATTTGGCCAAAACTAACATAGTGATAAGAATTCAGTTTATTCATTTTTAACAAAAATATTTGTATTCACAAGTATAATAACAAATGAATAGAGCCAAACGTCTATAGAAATTAGTTTTAAAAGAAATGGTGACACTTAAATTAATTAAAAAAATATATTATTAATTTTTAATCAAGGTTAGTAGTTGTTAAAATTTTATTGTAGATCAACCAACTTGAATAAACTTGGAAAAGTGTAGGTGGCTAAAATATATACGGAAGTACATACATGTAAAAACATTTTTACAGCGATGCTATAACTTCTGGAGCAGCATACAATGGGATGGAAGACAACACGTTAGAGGAAGTAGCCATTGAAATTGCAAAAATTCATGAGCAGCTAGTGGAGGCTACCGAACTCGCCAACCAGTGTTACTCGTTTCAAGTAATTTAAGTGCAACATAAAGCAGCAATGTCTAATTCCATAAGGTTTTCAACCTTGTAGTCAATGATGCTTATCGCGATAACTTTCACCTACTTCGTCTTGTACAGCTTCGGAATGTATCTTGCAATTTTTACGACCAGAGGAGGCTCCTCTGAAATTGTTCTGATCTCGTTCAACTTTCTTTGGGTGCTTTTTTACGTATTCATTTCAACTATAACGATTGTTGTCGGAAACGGCCTTTATAACCAATCGATGGCACTGTGCTCCAGTTTGCACAGAGTATGTAACAACAATGCCAGTGAACCAATCGTAAAAAGGGTAATTCTTTCATTGATCGATTCATTCATTCCTACGCCATTGATGCAATTATTTGTCTTTCAGTTTCTTATTATAACCCAGCAGCTGCGACTTCGGCCACCAATTGCAAGCTGTGGCCTTTTTACATTTGATTGGTCTTTGGCATTCGCTGTAACTTTTAAGATAGCGTTAATTGAGTATATGACAAATGTTATTACATCTTTTTCAGTTAAGTGGAGCTTCAGCCTCTTATCTCATAATACTAATTCAGTTTGACTCAAGTAGTAAGGTGGATGACAATTATAGCGAAAATTTTACCAGCACAATCGGCAGCACTTTTCCACAATCTTAACAGTTTTACTGAATTTGTTGACAATGATTATTAAATTAATATTTATTATATGTTATTGTTATTTTAATTTAGAATCTTTGTGTTTCAAGAGAAAATCACTCATACTTTATTGCTTACAAAAATTGAATCTGAGAAAATCAGATAAATTTACTGCGGTGCACACTTGATAACATAAAGGAGAGTGTTCACTTATTAATGTAAAAAATGTGCAATAACTTGTTCACGATTTCGATCGTGATGATCGTGTATTTCAGTATAATTTAAATTTTTAATTCAAAGGCTGCAGATGGAACTAGTATATTATTGCAAAAAATTTAAAAAGTTGGAGATTAGTATTGCTTCTGCATATTACAAATAATTAGATAGAATTGCGAAAGAGTTTTTAAATTTACTTAGCTATCGAGGTGTTTTGTGGAGATTCAGGCTACACATAAAAAGCCCTTTAAACTACGGGTAAGTTAATTTTTAACAATGAGATTTTGTATGAGATCTCCTTAAATTCGTAACGAAATTTAAATTTTTAACCTCGCTGTTACAATTTTCTATAAATATGTTCTTATTTTTTATTTTTTTTACCTCTACTTTTGAAGATTTTTCGTGAATCGGGGTTATATTGTTACAGCTTATATTTATATTTGCCGTTAATAAAAAACAGAAAGATCTACCTCAATGAAAATTATTTATTTCTTCACATAAACGACATACATAAACACTGTTCTGAGTAAATGTGACCTAGAATTCAGCCTAGAATTTTTTTATTTCTTGTAATGTAATCCTTTAGTTACCTTTCTATAATTCAAATTTCATACATGTTACGTCTCTGAACATAAAAAAACGATAAGATTGTGTGTTCCTTTGCATTGAAATACATTATGACCTAAATGTGTAAAATTATAGGTGCAAATAAATCGTCAGAAACTTATAAGGAAATTAAAATTCCAAGCTTATCCCCGAAATTGGTATCTAACACATTTAATATGCGCCGTGCAAGTACGTACCTTTAAAATTATTCCTTGTATATTCTCAACCGTATCCTAACTATACTGTAAATAGTGCACAAGAATTATTTTGGCAATGAGCAGCATGTTCAACTGCACAAGAATGTAATTTCTTACGTAAATTCATCAGATCGTGACTGGCATGTGTATTAATTCAATGGTAAATATTTTTTACATTCGGTTCAGTTGCTAGCTCGGTTTAATATGAGTGTTCAAATTACTGCACCACAAAAATTAAATTTTTATTATTCATGTTAGTCCAAAAAAATATCACAGAAAATTTGAAAAAAAATGTTTACAGTTTTTATACGTACTACATTTAGCTGTGTAGGAAATGGAATTTAAAAAAAATCAAAAAGTTATGTTTTTACAGGTAGCAGAAAAACTCCTCAATTTTTTGCTTAAAATCGTTTTTAAAATTTAAAACATTTTAAAAACGATTTTTGTAAATTGTGCAAAGTTGGCTTCAATAAGACCTACAATAATGTTAGAGAATAAATTAAGCTAATTGTTTTAGACCATCTTTGTTATCCGACATTTTTGACAAAAAAAGGTTAGTGTTCGAGATTACGTTCGTTTTGACTATTGTTCTTCAACTTCTTGACCAAACTTACCCAAATTGGAGTAAGGTACTCGTATTAATTACTAAAAACCGTCTTCTAGGTCAACTAAAGTTAAAACATTCCGGATAAAAAGAGTACAGCCATATTATCTGATATACATGGTACGTAAGCAAACTGATATATATGAAATAATACGTTTAGAAACAGACAAGAAATATGTCTTTAGTTGAATGCCGAGACAGATGGAAATTCGCCGACATGATTACAAATGTTCAGTCAATTATTGGAAGTTTTCCAAAATAGAATGAAGTTTGCATGTCACTTTACGATCCTGGAAATCGAGCAACCTAAGAAAAAATGAGGAAAAATATGAGAAATTAGTAGAATCCTAGAATCAAATGAATTTTATTTTCTCTTAGATATCGAAAAAATATACTGAACAAAACACAAACGTGAACACTCCCGGTTTTCATTAGGTCACGTTGCCATGAGTGCACTGCATTAGAAACCATCGACAGTGACCTTAATCTAACTATAATTTGAAACTAAGTGCTATAATTAATTACGAGAGACTCCATTTATACATAAATATTTCACATTATAATTAGGACGATTCACACCTAATAATTTTTATTTATTGGACCGGCAAAATTTCATAAAGAAATGGTTCAGTTTTTAAGAAACTCTCGCAGACAATAAGCAAATACTCTGTTGAGTGATGGCGCTGCCTAGCATTTGGAAGCAATTTTTCAACAAATCTCCTGAGACTGTGTACGATGTCATTCGCCCGTTCCACATCTCGGCAAAGTTAATTGGTTTTCACTGGTTTTCGCTGCAAAAGAACGGCGCCACAGTTCACCTCGTAGACTATGTACCGTCTCTAATTGTAATTTCCTGGACAATATTTAACTTATACACACAAAGATTTATCCTGTCGGATCCACCAGCCACTAGCGTGCTGGCATCATACTTCAAAATGATGATTGCAATAATGGTGCCCGCACAAATGATCTTCATATTACTTACAAACGCGACTTCATGCAGTTGCATAGTGGAAATGTTAAGTAGTTTAAATGAGGTGGATATTCTGCTCAGGGATGTGGGTGCACAGCTGACGCTTAGCAAGGAGATTCGGTACATTCGAAATTCCGTTTTGGGCTGGATGTCTGCGATTGTCACACAGATTGCAGTAACGATTACCATTTATTATTTCACGAACTTCGGATTTCAAGTGCCTTTGCCAGTAAGAGTGGTTGCATCTGCTTATCTGCTATCGGCTTTATCGTCTATAATTGTTAACTTGCAGTATAATTTATTCTGTGTATTTGTAATAAATAGGATGAAATTTCTGCGCCTAATGTTAAGGTAAATCTGATGTTAATCTGACACGAATGCTTCCTAATTTAATAACGTTAGGCTTTTTTATCGTTCAAGGAATGCTTTTAATATAATGTTGATCGATAGCTCCAGTAAATCTAAGCAACTGTTTATGTTAAAGATGAGGCATTTCTCATCAATACACCTTCTTTTGGAACGCGTTGGAAATACTTTTAACCAGTTCCTCACAGTCCAAGTAAGTACGTGTAAGTTTAAAAATTTACCTGCATTAAGTAAATACATATACTTTTAATGAAAGTTAGTGGCTGCACTAAGTGGCGGATTTGCGTACAATGCGTTTAGTATAGTTGCAGTTGTGCAAGTTTTCTTCAACTCGCATTCCGGACTAACACTTGAGTTTGGACTCCTTAGCTTTCTTTGGGATGTCATCATTATGGCGCTAATGTTAATGCTATTAAACGGTGGGCACTGTCTTGGAAATTCGGTAAGCTGATTAAGGCTTTCTCACCTGCAGCAAGTATTTTATCGAAATTCTCTTTTCAGAATATACACCTTTCTCATATTATTCATGTTTGTATCAATGAAACAGTCGATCGTGATGTAATAGAATCCCTTTTGAAGTTTTCTAGACAAGTTGAGTCACTGCCCATTGTAGCATCATGTCAACTTTTTCCTTTGGATTGGACATTTCAAGCTACGGTAGGTGTAAATTTACTCATTTTATTATAAACTACGCTTATAATGAATTGTTTCTAGTATACACTTGCTAGCTGTACATATCTGGTTATGATTATTCAACTAGGATAATATTAGGAACAGTTAAATGCAAGATTTTTTGTACTTACATTTTATCAAATAAACTCTTGTTGTATAAATTGTATAAATATTTACATAAATTCTGAAAGGAAAGTGATTTGAACTCGTATTCATGCGTTATGATCAAAAAGTAAGTCCAACTCAACAAACAGCTACTTTCATAAATGTAATGGCAAAAGACAGGTAATCGGGAGAAAACTAACTTAAATTGTCGACCAACATATTATGTACATTTAATATTACATTTTTTAACATTTACGCACCGTCAGGACTCAGGAAACGTCGAGCTAACCAGCATTCTTTTGGCAATCGGCCTCCTTGTATGATCGAATACCGCAGACAGCCAATTACTATAATTGTTGAGAACATTCACTTCAGTGAGTTGCTCGATTTACTCGAAATTTCAACACACATCATAATGTAAAAGAGTGCTTTTAATCTGCAGAGGTGTGGTGAACCACCCAACCGACCAGTTCTTTCAATATTAACAAGCGTCAACACATCCCTTGTATCACATAAAACCCTTCAGTGCACTTTAATCATGTATGAAAATTCATAACAATCTGTTTGTTCATGTGAAACCTATTAGGTTCCCGGTATCCCTTTAACTCAACTTTTTCCACATCGTCGTAATTGATATTCGTCAAAGAGCTTTGTCAAGTGACTGTGAACATAATGTTTGGTAGTCATATAGCGGTTGGAGGGGTTTCAGACAAAAAGGAATTAGAGGTCGATGTTCCAGAGCACTTATTTAAAACTAATTATACTTTATCTTTAAATACTATAAAAACAACACCGGCAAGACGTAGGTCATAAACAAGAAATCTAATTACAACTTTGTTTTATGTTTAATTTGTGCCGGCTTTGTTTGTGGTTTCACTAAAAGATATATACTTATTGTACCTTTGTCATTGCCATGGGAACACTTTATTAGTCCAAAAATTTAACAATGACGAAAGCAAACAACTTGAAAATTATATTATTTTTTAACATAACCCTTTTGTTATTTTTTTTATCATCATTGTTCAAACACAAAACATGAAGCGAAAGGGAGGTAATATATAATAGTTAATACTTAGTTCTAATCTCTTTATTCGACATTTTTGACAAAAGGTATGTACAATGTACATATATAGTATATACATACGTTATGGCCGAAGCTTTTAATTTTAATCGGCTTGAGCAAGCTTAACTAAATATTAGTATATGACTATTTTTGACTATTTTTGCTTCAGGACACATCAAGGAGTTGTACGTATATCAACTGATGTGCCGACGCTATTCAAGTCGTCAGTTTTTTATTCCTAACATAATTGAGTAGTGCGAAAATGTTGGCGTACGTCGCACGCAAAGCCCAATCGATATTCATTAGTCAGTCAAAGTAAGGGCTAAGACAAATTCATGCATTTAAGACGAGAGAAAAAAATTAGGCGTAGCGTAGGTACAATTTCGTGCTCACTCTACACGTTTTTCTAATTTCTGCGGTTTTATTATCCTAGATGAAGGTGCTTTTGTGCGTGGGCTTTGCGATAATGATTTTCCCGTAAAAAATATTAATCAACGTGCGTGCATTAGGACTTGTAGGCGGTGTGTTTTTGCGACGACTATAAAAAAGTACAACAATTCGTCGAGTTGGCCGAATGTGAGTTGGCGCGGCGTATTTACCACAAGCAATGATAAGTTTCTAATAAGAAATTTGCATTATCCAAAGAAAAACACTTTATTATTGTTATTATGGTTAAATGGCTCCGTCTTGTGTACTTTTAAAGCTCGATCACAAAACGTCAACTCGTTAATCGTTGTGAGCTAGTTTATCGGTTTTCTTATTTATGACTGGACTTTCTATGCACACAGTTTTCTATGTTTCGAATATCATATTTCACACCAAGAATGGTGCGTATATCTTGTATTTAAGGTTTACCAACAACGAACTAATTTTCACAAGGAAAGCTTACACGCGACACTCTTCCAGAAACAACGCTGGACAAATTTGGTAATATATTTTTGAAAACAGTTTTCCTTTAAGCTCAGATGTTTAATATCTATGCAATTTAATCTTACCGTTTCGTTTTAAAGTTTTAGTGTCGTTATAAGTTTTAAGCGCCATAAAACATAATTGATACTTAAGATTTTGTAACTTTTACAGTGTGCCTGCTGGGGTAACTGTCTTCTAGTTTATATGAGGATAATATTAATAAGTTAAGTGTGAAATTAGTTATCAGGAAAAAGTTTATAAAAGTGTTTCTAGAGGCAAACAAAAAATTATGATATAAGATTAAATGTTTTTACAATATACGCGTCAAAAAATAAAATAATAATAACGTGGGCGTTTGAAAACGTTTGTAAACAATACACACGGCAGGGACAGCCAGCGCAATAGTTTATATACGTACAACTAGCTGTGACCTTATGCTAGGAACATTTTGTATTATCAATGTAGAAAGAATAATTGTCATGAATTAAACGCTTTTAAAAATAAAATAAAAACCCGCGTCAGGGAGAGCCGGGGCAAGATTTCATATATTATATATCAAATTTCTAGGTGTACAAAGAAAAATTAGAGATTTAGAGTGATTTAGAAAATGTGACATATTTCAAAAGACTAGTAAAAGAAAGTTTAAAATTTTTAACCATAGTTTTTCGTCAATAACTTGACCTAGAGAAACCTGACTTTGAGAAAACAAAAATTAACCCCTCGAGATAATTTGATTTTACATCACATACTAACCTTTGGTTATGATCGGTCTACCCGTTTACGAGAACAGACATTTTTTTGACACCTTTTTAGTTATAAGTATACGTACCAACCAGATCGGACTTTTTAATTAAAAAAAACCATATGGAGTAGTATGTATATGTATATGTACTCTCGTTATCCAAGGGTTTTTACAAAAAATAATGATGAGGAAACACGTTTTGACACCCCCTGAATCCAAAAAAGTGGTCGAGAAAAATGTCTGTGCTACCAAAAATGTATGTCAGTACTTACGTCCATACGTACATACTTCCTTGCGTTCGTTCTGGCCATAGCTCCAAACGGCTTGACCAAATTTAACCAAATTTGAGTATGTGATGTAGGAATTCATTTATAAAATTTTTTTTTTTTTTTTTTTTAAATATATGTTTTGGTAAAATTAAATAAAAAAAAACAATTTTTGTTCACACCTGTCAATTATCATCTTTCTCTGAATTATAAACTCGCGAACAGATGGATAATGAAAACCAAATTTTAATATATGTTTTATTTGGTTTTTCCTTAAGACAAACAAATTTGGTTTTTCAAGGTCACTCACAAGTCACAAGGTCATCCATTGGCATGACCGCAAAAAAATTTACCTTTTAATTTTTATCTCAAAAATTCATGTTTATTTTTCGACAATTATTTCTTCTATATTAATAAATGTCTTATTGAGACTAATAACTTTGCTGAATGTGCCAAGGTCAAAAAACAATTTCTTCAAGGCAAACAACGAAATTGAGTTGAAAATAGAGCTTTTTCTGCTACATGTAATAAAGATTACTTTTTGATTAAATTCCTTTGCTTAAGGATACATCTAGGTGTTGTATATAACGTATATAACTATTGCGCCGGCCCACCCTGCCTTGACCTCACGTACTGGCATACATTTTTGGTATTATTGTCTACTACTTTTGTGGGTTCATGGGGTGTCAAATTAGATTTTGGCTGGTACGTATGTATATAAATTAAATTTGAATTATGCCAAAACGTGTGTATCCTAATTCGCAACTTGGTGTAGAAAATCCGCTGAATCAAAAGCTCTAAAATGTTTACATTATTCCCAGAAGCTTGTTTTTTTATTTTGTTTGCTTACGAACTTAAAATTCAATTGTCTCAAAATTAATCCGCAATTTAATAAAACATTTGACCTTTTTGAAATTCATTTTGCTGGCACTTACCACAGACAACTTATAATTTATACATCGGTTGATTGAAACTTTTTTGTGAAAATATACAATAATAAAACCACGATGATGCCATTTGCTGCTGTAAATGATTTGTAGTTGCAGAGTTAATACCAGTGGTTGGGTTTTAAAGATTTACGGCTTGACCAAATCAAACCAAGATTTTGTATGACTATATATAAAAATATATTTGCCGTTTTAAATTTATATTAAATTGAAAATTCGCTACCTTCCAACTGTGATAATCGGTATTTGCATTTAAGAGGTTTTGGTGAAGACAACCGAATTGCTGCGTATCGAAATAAATGGGTCTCACTCGTGTCTATCCTCGTATACTATATAAGTTGAATTTTGTGTCATTCGAATTTGCAATCACGTTTATTTGAAAATTTACATACCGAGATATGCACATCGTTCGGTTATTCTATAAATGAACGCCCTCCAATTTCTGTACATCTTTTCATGGTGTTCTTACCGCAAAACCCTTTACTATTCTTTTTCAATACATATACGCACATAATTTTTTATACCATCCTGATTTCTCCAGAGAGTTAAGAAAGTAGAAACTCCCTAAATATATTTATATATATATATATACACACACACATACATAAGTTGTAGAATCAGGCAACTTAAATGTTTCACTGCTCTAGGATATCCGCAATATCTTTTTCTTATTAGGAATTGCATGTTTTGCCAAAACTGCGTAAGCTAGCGAGAATTGTTTTTGTTTTTGATTCGTCGCCTTTGCTTATGTGGAATGTTAGCTCTGATAAGTTAAGCTATGAAGCTTTAACAATGCTTGTCTTACAACATGAAGGAGCTTTCACAAGTTTTTACTTGTCAACCTGCTATTAACTATGAGAAAGGTGATTTTCCAATGCTATTGCCTTTTTCGGAGGGGCCTATTAATTGATTGTTTATTTTGATGAGGATACTCAGCGAGAATTTCGATTTGTGGAAATCAAATTGTTTTAGTTACTATCTCTTAGACGTGCCCCTTCTTACCAGTTATATAATCAAGTTTAATTACATGGTCAAAATATTTAATGGAAGCATTTACCTAAGGTTAAAATCTTGTGCATCAGTTTGCAGATACAAGTGATGAGGGATTAAAAATCTGTCAAAAGTTCAAGAACTATTTTCATTAAAATTTCTGACTTTGAAACATTTAAACTAAACACCGACAAAACCATATACGTATTTTTAAAAATTGTTATTGGGTGCACATATTTCATTTAATTTGTATTAAGATTGTTTCAGGGGAAAAAAGAATATTTGAAAATATTCAGCGTATGTTTATGTATTTTTCAAATTGTTTACATTTTAATTAGAGTCCATTAGTACATTCGAAACATGCATATCTTTTAAGACTTAAACTGATAGTCCAATCATAACCAAGTTTTAGTATGCGGTATATCATGCATTTCAGTGACGTAGAATGGACAGAGTCGGTATTTGCATTTCATTTTAAACATATTTATGTATATGAATGCGGATTATTACGTCTTCTTTGACAAAAAATTCAAATGATGTAAAAACACGTTTTGACTTCCGCTGGTCCAAAAAAAGGTCTAGAAACAATTTCTTTCGGAACGCGGAAATCTCGTCAAAGGATAGACCATTCGTAACCAAATTTTAGTATGTAGTGTGAAATCAAATTATTTAAAAAGGTTAAATTTTAATTTCCTCAAGGTCAAGTTATTGAATTATCTTAATTTTTTAAGATATTTTATCTTATGAAACATTCTACATATCTCAGCCGTTCAAATTTTAGAACCTTAATAGTAATTTAATTTAAACACCTAGAAATTGGATTTACCAGTAGTAGACTGTATATAGTATATGCAATCTTGCACCAGCTCTCCCTACCGTGTGTTTTATTGCTGGCTGGTCTGTCATTAGATTTTATAAAGTTGCTGATTTTAGTGTATTGGAAAAAGTCGTTGTGATAAACTTAAGAAAATCGTCGGAGTTATATTCGAGATAGCTCAATTAAAACTAGTTTTTCGTCAATAACTTGGACTAGAGAGTGACCTTGGCAAAAAAAATTATCTTTTAAGATAATTTAAACTAAAATCGCAGTTTTGCATGAAAAATGTCTTTAAACTGCTGGGCGAAAACCGCAAATCTCATCTTTATAATTTTTTAATCTTAGTTTAAGGTCACATGTAAAAATGTTTTTTTTTTTTTTGAATACTTACTTACTTATTCAACAAGAATTCAATTCAAATCCAATGCGCTATTAAAATTAAGAATACAAATAATGCCATTAAAACACTAGTAGCAGCGCAGCAAATCTCATTCTGAAAATCTTTTAAAAATGTTATTAAAAACTGTTTTCTTTTAGGTATATATTCTATTTTTCAGAACAATTTTAATATATTGTAGTTGTTTTATTTATCATTTACATTTTTATTGATTAAATTATAATTTATGTTTATGGACTTGCTTCATAAATTCGATGTCATGTAAAAATAAATTTTCTGCGAGAAAAACAAGGTGTATAAATGGATGTATTTTAAAAAGAACAAGCTTACAATAAATAACCTGTTAATGCCAGTAACTAAAGTATACGATGATATTATACAAAGTCCTACCAGTTTGACTAATGAAAAGTGTGAAAGGCCAAATGCCCAGTGGTCTTATGACTCATTCCTTGTTTAAAGTCAACACAAGAGGCATGACAATTGAATATTAGAATTCTTTCATGGTGAAATTATTGTATTTCCACAAAAACAATCCAGGTCTACCAAAACACGCACCGATTTTTAATCGTGCGTGTCAATTCTTAATTTGGAAGTTTTATTAGTCTACACTAACATAAAGAAAAGCGAGAATACAGTGAGACTTCCGACGATTACTCACCGGCTGCTAAAAATTCGGGAAATATTGTGAGACTTTTGTTGTGCTTTATTTGATTTCACGTATCGGTGGTTTAAGCAAATAGTATTAACACAAAAAAGGAATTCGGAATCTTCCGTTTCTGAGTGAGTCGAAAAGTGTATTTTCGACAATTCATAAATATTCAATATGGGGGAAAATGAAAACGGAGTTTGTGGATAAGAAAATGATTTTTTTTTATTAGCAGATTTTTCAAAGATGTTTTTTTTCCATTTGAAATCCAATATCGAATGGCATACACACATCTGCGACTCTCCTCATTGCGCGACCTTCACACATTTCATGATATCCATATAAAGAAAGCTTCAGCGAAGCTCTGAGGTAGCTTTCATTTCATTTGCACCATCTGAATCTTAACGAAATTTCGGTAGTTTTAGAGAAAAGTGTCTCAATACATCGAATTTTCTTAAATCGAACTTACAGTTAATTTATTATATAATTGTTTAATATGTACACACTGTTTTCCCTCAATAAATATACGTAGAATATTATATGTACAATTTAGTTTTCATGTTTTTACCAAAAAAAACTCTTGGTATTCAAAGTTACTCATTTCGCTTAATAGAAACTCACAGATTACATCTTTGTTGAATAGAGAACAACTTAGAGTTAAAATTACGACAACAAAAATTAGGATTGTGAGTGTACAGAATGGAAGTGGACATGTGACATGTGCAAATGTTTGTGTCCGATTAATATACAAGTAAATTTTTTCAAAATCCTGATACCATATGGCCCCCGTTTCTTGTGGAGTTCCAGTTGCCAGCCGACGCAGACGTTCGCAATGTGTTTGGTGTTGCTGTTGAATTCGCGACAGACGAGCTTATGTCGCGTGCTGGATAGTAGACACACGGACCAGGTGAAGGAGCTCGCACACGCGTTGTCCGCGATATTCTCAGGCTGGTACCATTGCGGATGCTGCTGCGTTGGGTTCCGTGACGTGAGAATCGGCCTGAGCACCGATTCGAGCCATCACCATTGGAGAACGAGCTGTCATCCGCTATCAAACCATCGGGTGGTTCACGTCCGAGTCGGCCCTTGCAAAATAACATCAGAAAAATGCGCTTGAACTTCTCGCCGAAGATCACGTAAATAATAAAGTTGACGCTGCTGTTTATCGTCACCAACAGATTTGATATCACAATCATGTAGTCGTTGATGATTTCGTAAAAAGCTTCCAGTATGTTGTTGTAGAGTGCCAAAAAGTTCAGCAGGAAAAATACCACGACCACGCACAGCAGCATTGTGGCCAGGCCAATTTCTCGTTTCTCAGTGCGGCTCAGTCTTTGGCGCTCCATATTAGCTTTTCTCACCTGCCTGTATATAAGGCCATTAAAGATGGCAAGGAAGCTGAACGGCAACACATACACAAATATCAAGTAACACCAGTGGATGTAAATTTTGATGTATTCCGGGTCGTACCGGAAGTCGGTGGCAACCACGCAAAAAATGACGCCATCTTCGGTCAGAGAGCCCACAACCCTCACCTCCCAGTAGCGCGACAGGTTGTACAGCAACGCGAAAACGACGCACACAATCACGTATATTTTGGCCCTTCCGTATGTGCATAGGGCGCGCGCCCTCAGCGGATGGCAGACTGCCACGTAGCGCTCCAGCGTGACGGTTAGCGTTAAATAGGCGCTGGCCGTCTGAGCGGCCATCGCCAATGGGTACACGAATGGCGAGATATTGGGATGAATGTAGTGCACATAATAGAACAGGTAGCCGGTGTAGGGGTAAATGGATGGTATGCCGAAAATTAGAATTGACGTCAAGATGAGAACTGTGTCACATCGAGCCAGACCCACAAGCAGGTAGTTTATGCTGGAACGCATTTGAGGCCGTGTCAGAATCACCATTGACAGAATGTTGCCAAATATGCCCAAGAGGCCGACAATATTCAGTATGACACCGCTCATCCAGAAATTGAATGCATTCAGGGGCACATTTGGAGCATATTTGTCGGTGCAGTTGACTGAGTCCAAAGCAGACGCCTTTGCCGATCCATCCGGGAACGCTGTTGTCACATTTAGGTCACTGTAGAGCAAAAACCCAGTTGTAGACTCGTTCATGATTTTTGGCCGCACTTGATGTCGCCGCGTCTTCGAGTCCTTTCTGCCTTTTCTTCACTTACAGCAAAGAATGTGTATTTTTTTTTGGAAACAGGCTGGGGTGAAATCACTTTATTATAAATGCATATTGATCCATATTGTTGTAGTTGTTGTATTTAGCAGAACATAATGTTTTCTATGTTTAGTTTGTGTGCTGCTTGCCTTTTTTGTAACATCATTTTCGGGCATGGATGGAGAAATATTATTTCCGCTCTGGAAACTTGGAAGAGTTCGTGAATCGTCAAAGCCAAAATCAGCATTTTTCAGAACTCTATCTATGAACCAATAACTTATTTTTGCAGTGATTCATCATGATAGATTGCCAAGTGATTTACTTCTTAGCATCGCGGCCAAAGTTTTCTGCAACAATAAAAATTAAAATGGTTAGTTTAAATTTAGGTCTTCTGTTGAAACTTTTAATTTGACTATAAAATGTTAAATACAAATATTTTGCTATTATATTGGTAAAAACATGAAAGATAAATACCTAATTAGGACACAACTCAAAGATGGAACAATTACATTCTGAGATAACATCTTTAACAAGAAATAGAGATTGCAATTCAAACTGAGATGCTGAACTTTCCGTTCATCTGAGGGATAATCCAAAATCAAAACAGTCGTCAAGAAGCAATAACTTATGTCTCAACTACAATTATGTGTATACAAGAATACTCATACATATGCAATATGTATACATTCTTATGTTAGGATTATTGCAGAGCTATGGAGACATCTTTTAATGCGTTTGCCAATAAGACGCCATTACGCTCTTTGCAACGTAATAGATGTGAAAGCGAATTGAAAACCATTATCGTTTCTTTTTCTATGGACTGATGGGGGAAAGGATATATAAGTTTAAGTTGCGCTCATGCTGAAACTCGTTCTTGTTTCCTTCTTGCAGGGATGGAATCCGTCTGGAAAATATTCGTAATACAAATCTGTCGTTTGATATTACTAAATTGATTGCATAGTTTTGACCGAATTTTTTGAAAAATATTTAACAATTGATTTAAAATCTTACAAACCGTTTTACAACGTTGTTTATTAGATAACTGTAAAAATATGGGATTTACTTTAGACTCAACATAATTTTAAACTTAGACCAATAACGGAAACTGAATTTTGATAAAGATGAGCAGGCTTTGTGTGCATTATGATTTTAGTGCAAAAAGTAAACTGAGAAATGATTATGTGATTTAAAAAAAAAACAAGTCGATCTTCAATAAACAATTTAATTTCAAACAAACGTTTTTTATCACATACGTAACATATTAAAGTGATTTATATTTCGTTGAATATTGCATTATGTATACTGTACAGTGTACAACCTGCATTTTTTATTAAAAAATATTGAAACGCGTCTTTAAAAAAGAGAGAGTTTTTTTTACAGAAACATGTTTTTGATCTTACGAAAATGTTATTGTTCTCATAAAGAAATGAGTGACGAATATTACTGAGAACAATTACCATCACAAAAAATCATTTGTTCTTGAAGAATCAAGAAAGGTTACAACTCTTGTATTGAAAGATGGTACGTAGGTGTTAAAATCATGTTATTATGACAAAAGAAAACTGACATGCAGATCCGTGACAAGTGTGATTAGACTCACACATAATATAAATGTTGTTTTAGTCGACATATAGTGTAAGCAATTATTAAAGCCAAAAATACAATATATATTTTTTGTGAATGTTTAGACTTTATACTGTTGAACTTTGGAAGCTTAGAGAGCAGTCCGATATGAACATTCTATTTAAGATGGCTGCTGTCAGAATTTCAACCGAGTTTTGTTTTAACAATATGTGGAACCGGTCGAGTTCGCGGATTTTACAATTACGGAAAACTATCAATATCGTTTAATAATTCAGTTATTGTTTCTGAAAGGTGCCCCGAAAATGGCTACTAAGGAGGAAACATTATAAAAATCCATGTTCTCGTAATGACTGGGCGCCGCGACATGCTCATATCCTGCATGAAGTTTTGGTCATGAGATAGCTGTCGGCGCGACGCGACGC
>JANSTS010006341.1:0-16671 GCA_026546915.1 Sylvicola fuscatus | reverse complement strand
TTAACTTTTTGCTTGCACAAACTTTTATAAAATCAGGCTTCAACTGCTCTTTTGCAAGTAAATCCACAAGACGAAGTTCCAATTCAACTCCCAGTGCAGCTGCTGTCAGCAAAACAGCTCTTGCTGGTGGGCTCAGTGGAATATAATAAAGAATCGGTTTATTAGACATGATTTAACTGTAATAAAATAAACTGTTATGATTTAAATTTGGCATTGTCAATTTAAATATTTCTTACAAATTGGACCAATTCAAAATATATTGAGCAGGTTTTTCGTCGCTGTCTGACTTCTATGATCTTCAACGAACAACTAAACATTTATCTCGCGGTGGTTCCTTGCTTATGCTTCAATCATGATTGTATGTTTTTTGGTATGTTTAATATATAAACCGAAATTATGTAAGTTGCAAATATAAGTGGACACATACAAAATGCGGCAAATACAAATTGTGTAGTGAAGCTGTGTTGAAACGGATCATTGAATGGCATTATGTTTTTCAGATTTTTGCACATAATAAAGATGCAAAAAATATATGTATTATGAACAATTTTTATTTAAAGTATTATAAAAATGCATACATTTTTGAATTCAAATTTATTTAGATTTTTGTTGATTCTCCTTCAATTTCGCAAAGTATAACTGCTGAACTTCCTTTCCACCGACATCACACTTCTCCTTGTAGTAGGGCAATTTAGCCATACGCTCCATCCATGCCAACATCTTTGGATATTTTTCCTTGTCCATTTTCACAACTTGATCCGCTGAACTCAAAGACGAAATGCATGCAAAGTCCCCAATGGTCATGTCGTTTCCACACAAGTAAGGGGAGTCCTTAAGGAAGGCCTCGACAATGCTATAGGTCTTCTCAATGTAATCCAGTTTCTCTTGTGGAGCATCTGGAGATCCAAAATAGAAAATTGGCTCGAAGAGGAACCGAAGACGACAGAACAAATAGCCGGTGTCAAAGTAGAGACGTGTCTGAACCAACGATCTTTTGATCAAGTCCTTTGGATACAGCTTGTCATCCTTACCATATTTATCGACCAAATACGAGCAAATGACATGGCTATCGTACAAGATAACGCCATTATCGTCCAAAGTTGGTAAAGTATGTTGAGGATTAATCTACGATCAACAATATTAAGATAACGATGCGTGAAAGAAATATTTTTAAAATTGTCTTACCTTCACAAATTCTGGCTTTAAGTGATCACCAGCCAACAAACTCATGACACGCAATTCCAAATCCAATCCAATGGCGGCCGCTGTGAGGAGTACAGCCCTGGATGGTGGACTCAAGTTGACGTAGTAAAGAACCGGCTTTTTTTGTGCCATCGTATTTTTACTGTTTGCAAATAAAAATGTATGTGTTACATGTATGTTATCTACTAGCATATACCACTTCACTATAATCAAACATTTCTAATATTAGTTCGCGATCATCCGCTTTGAGTGTATGTTTAATTTTTTTCATTTTGTGCATATAGTTTGATAGATATTAATCAAAGGAATATTAAAAGATGAAGATTCTTTGTTAAAAACGTTAACAAGTACAAACCTTTATCTTCAAAGACTGTTTAACGGTCAAAAACTGTATCTTTTTTTGCAAAACACGTCCTAACGACACCAAATGCTTCAATCGACTGTGCAGTGGGCTGCAATATTTGAAGAAATTACCAAGCAAGGGACTCAAGTGGTTGTGTTGAGTGTATGCGAAATTTTTGTTTACAAATTTTTGCTGATTGTTTAATACCATCGCAAGAATTACAAATACCAGTAGATTAACAAAAAAAAGGTAATAAGTAATACTTAGTGGTATGTGCGTTAACTTGCTGGTACTCGACGCTCGTATCTTTTGTAGTGATAATTAAATCGTTGTGAAGGTTATGCAATTTAATGAAAAATTCATTGAAAATACATAAGTCATGAATCGTAATAATACCAAGTTATTTTTTTGATACTATTAGTAGAAGAAAAAACTTCTTTAAATATCTCAATGTCGATAAAATTTTATTTAAAAAAAAGTTTAAAAAAAAATTATTAAAAATTAATTTGCATCCATTCTACAGATAAGAAATTAAAATATCTGAAAACTAAAAAAAAATTGGGCTCAACCGGGATTTGAACCCGGGACCTCTCGCACCCAAAGCGAGAATCATACCCCTAGACCATTGAGCCGCTTGAATTAAGCCACTCGAATGCCGTTCCGGAGCGAGCGTTTTCTATATTTGTCGTAAAAAAAATTAAACTAGTTTGGAATATTTCGGACATGAAAATATTGAAAAGCTAATTTTATATGCGTTTGTTGTTGTATATATTAAATCTTTCAAAATCATTTTTGAGACGTTATATAAAATATATAAGATAACCGATATAATTTAAGTCCTGTTAAAAGATATAAAATTTATTTAAAATTTATCAACAGTTTTACAAAATTGCATCTACTTGTGACGGTTGAGCACCATACATTCATTTATGCGATACACCAATTTCTCGGACCCTTTTTCGTTGATTTCAACGTAATCTGGAATAAGGTGAGCAACCCGTGCCATCCAAGCGCTTAGCTTGGGAAATTTGTCAATCTCGATTGGTATCAGAATTTGAAGAGAACAGACGGACGCAATGCACGAGATGTCGGCCAAGGTCATTGAGTTTCCAACCAAAAAGTCTTCCACCAAGAAGTTTTCCATAAACTCGTAGGCTTTTTCTCCCATATCAAGAGTTTCCTTCTGGTATTCGGTTTTCCCTCCATAAATGATCGTATTCTGAAACATAAATATTCATTTAAGATGTTTAATATGTACATGAGAATAACCGTATTTACCACAAAACTTTTAATGACTTGAAACAGAACTCCCGTGTCGAAATGAAGACGTTGATCAATTCTGGCTCTTGTCAGTAGATTTTTTGGGTACAGTGAGTCGTTTTTGCCATATTTGGACACTAAATATGTTACAATTGCATGACTGAAAATAAGTTTACTTTAATATTGATGTTAATATTTGTACAAATATGTTTGTTTTACCTATCCCAAATTGGTTCTCCTTCATCTACTAACAATGGAACAGTATGTTGAGGATTCAGCTATTTAAAAAATCATCATTTGACTCATTTCTGTGCATATTAAAAAAAAATTTTTTTTTACCTTAACGAAATCTTCAGATAAGTGCTCCTTTTTTGTAAAATCCACTGGACTATTAAAATCGAAACAAAAAATCGTATCAATATGTAAAATAAAATTTATGAATTTTCAGTGGCTATTCTGGAAAAATTCGTATTCCTACGGGAAACAAATCCTAGGAGATATAAAAGTCTTGAAACTTTTACTTTTTACTTTGAAAACTCAAAATATTATTTTTTTTTGATAAAACTACTCAAATACTAAAATACACACACGAATACGAATACAATTTTTTTGAATAGCCACTGTCAATTTTAAGCACATCACAAATCAGTTGGTTTACATTATTTCTAACTGCAATCCTATTACTTTTGCCGTGAGAAGTACTGCACGGGCTGGAGGACTAAAAAGGGCGCAATACAGTTTAGGTTTAGTCATTTTCACAAAAAAAAAAAAAATTTCTGTTCCTAAAACGAATCTACTCTTGTGAGAAAATATAATGACACTGAAAACATGTGAGAAAACGATTGCCAATTGTTACATAAATTTATTTAGGCAAACAAATACACGCACACAAAATATCTCTGACGCATACTTTTGGTCTGTTTGGATTAATAATTTAAAGAAATATTAAACATTTGCGATAATTTATCAAAATATATGTAATCCCACATTCAAATGTATATTTTTTGTGTAAAGTAATCTCTTATATGTGAGTATTCGAGTATAAGGTGAACGTTTGCACTGAAATGCTGTAATTTAATATGTTAAGTAGTTGAAATTTGTTTGCTGTTGAATGTTATCTGTTTGAATTATTTATCTTAAAATTTACAACAGTTAAAATATAAAATCATTAATTAAATACATCATATCTGTCAGAATAATGTATCAGCGATAACAATATTTTATTTCTTTCCAAACATTTTTAAGAATTTAATAGCCTCTTTCAAATGTATTTATTAGATTTCTTTTGTCAATAATTTCACAATAAACTATTTACAAAAAAAACTATTAAAGAGCAATTGCATCTTTGTCTCCTCTTTCATGTTCATAAAAAAAATTTCAGGGTTACTCACTAAAATAAATGCACTAAAAGCTATAAACAACTCAAAGTAATGAAATTCCCAAATCTCATACATAAACCAAATTGATTCCAACTTCACAACACCTCGAAAAGAAACTGGAAGTTAAAACAAATCACATACCAGACTTAAGCTGACACATAAACAAATTGCAACCGCACAGATGCGATTTAAATTACAAATCCCAACTTTGGAAGGCCTCATTAGAATTGCATCGAATTTCAAGTGATCGAACACATCGAGTGTTAACAATTCGCATATAAACATTGAGATCAGTTGGCTCCGACAGTTCAGAGCGATTCCATGTGGAGTCGAGTGGTACGTGCAATGAAGCCAGTTTTATATGTCGACAATCGCAGTCCGCCTGTCAGAAGTGTGCTCCTATTGATCGAAGCCTTGGGATTGGATGTCAAACAGAGGCAAGTGGATTTGTTCAAGGGGGACCAGTTCAAGCAGGAATTTATAAAGGTATATTTCAAATTGATTAACGAATTTGTTCTTCAAACGGATCATTTTCAGCTGAATCCAACTCACACGGTTCCAGTTCTTGAAGATGGCGACGTTATTCTTACTGATAGCCATGTTATCTTGATTTACTTATCCGAAAAGTATGGCAAAAACACTGGGCTATATCCAAATGAGAGCAGCTTCAAAATACTCGAGCGGCTGTTTTTCAATGGAACTGTGCTCTTCCGGAGAGATAGCATTGCATTTGTGGGTTTGATCGTAATTTACTGGTTGCATTTAAATAATTCAATTCATTCATTTCTAGAGTGAATTTATTTCTGGAAATGCAACTTCAGAAAGCGTAGAAAAACATAAGGAAAAATTCAAAGAGGCTTACGGATTTGTGGAAAAGTATTTGCAGCAAACTAAGTTTATTGCAACTAATGAGGTAATTTTGTATTTTGTATTTATTCTAAAAAAAATTTGTTTTTGTTTCTATTTTCTAAAAAATCTTTTTAAAAAAATTGAAAACATTCATAAATATAATAAAAAATAAGACAAGTGATAGAAGACAATTCTGTCGCATCTTCATGATAATATAAAGGACTCATACTCAAGTGTCAAATTTTTAAAGCCAATATCGCTGTCTTTCGTCCACAAAAAAAAAACACAAAGTTCGATTTCTTTTTAAAAATTCTTTCATCAATACAAACAACTTTTCACAGAATTATTGATGTATTGCTGAATTCTTTCCTAGATGACGATTGCTGACTTTTCGGCTGTGACAACTCTAAGCACGATGACGCTTCTTGTTCCAATTAAAGCTGCAGAATATCCAATGCTTCATAAATGGTTTCGTGCAATGTCGGACTTGCCGTACTTCCAAATTGCAAACGATTGCGGACGCCAGCGACTGAAGGACGCTTTAAACGAACGTGTGACTCTTATCAAATTCGAGGAGTAATTGACTTCATCAATTATTTACGTTTGTGTCGTGTTTTGCTGCAATTTAGTGGCATAATGCATTTACGAAATTGCATAAAATATGAATAAAATATGTTGCAGTTAACGTCGAAAGGCTTTCAATAAAAGTGGCCGGTAGCTTTGTCCCACAACGAAGTTGCTGTCTAGGTGGATTCAACACTTTTTTCAACATGAAAGTTTTCCGTCCATTACATTTCGTCAAACATACGAGTATTTCTTTGAGCGAAAGTGATGCAATTAGTCTTATAGACAGATCAATGGAAATTCATTACGTTCTTTACGAATTTACACTGACATTGAATTTATTTTTCCAATTCCAACTCCTGGTGGTTTGCTTGACTGCGTTTATCATTATTGTATTTGATTGCTTTTACCTTTTGGTGCTTCTCAACGGATTTGGATCTTGTAAATACAATGGTTTTCGACAATATCATTCAACTAATAAAAATATTTCAATTAAGATTTCAATCTAACGGCCAGTGAGAGTTATTTCTATCTTACCTATCAACTGTTAGGATGTGGAATGAATTTGTTTTCAATCTGCTGTGTTTGTAGCTATCTTCAAAATTCTGTCAAAAGAACCGTGGTTATTGTCAACAAACTTATTGTTTTCTCCAAGAGTCATCGTTTACGTGAGAGGGTTTGTATTGATTTTTTTGTTACAACTTTTTATGTCATTTCTTTTGAATTGCTTATAGCTTATGCAATTTTCAATGCATTTGATGACTAATTCACCCCAATTTACGGTTTTTGGACTCTTCTCTGTGGACGCGACGCTTCTTTATTCGGTAATACATTACGGAAAAAAACAGTAAACAAATTTGTTTAAATACATTAATTAATTAAAGATCACCGGAGCTACTACAACATATTTGGTAATTTTGGTACAATTTGCGAAGCCAACAACAGATGCTATCGAATTAGGAAACAACACTACAACATGAATTTTACAACGATTGCAATAAGGCAACAAAAATGTTTTTTAAGCATATAATTTTATGTTTACCGTATCACAAATAATTAATGTTGCAAAGCAGTTAAATTAAACATATTGATTTTGGCATTGTATGAAACTGTATTCAAAAATAAAAATAATTTAAATAAACCGCTTGTTTTAAAATTTAAACAATGCCCAACAACGCCTACACGTAATGTCAAGCTCAAAAATCAATAAACGCCGTCCAAGTGACAGCACTTCGTTGACTGAAATATTGCAAAAAGAATTTAGAAAAATGGCGTCGCCACACAATCTTGCACAGGTAATTGTTTTTATTAAATTCACCCAAACTAATCAAGCGATAATTTGTTTATTTCGCACGAAAATGAAGTTAAGTGAATGGTCAGTGAAATTACAAAAAAATTAGGTTGAAACGTTTGAGGGTTTTGCTAAAAAAGTGCGTTTAAAAAGTGTGTTCGATTGTGATTGACATTTGTGACATACAAAAAGGAGGATGGGCGCTGTCATCACAAGAAACGGACGAAAATTCAAAAACACTGGCCTCGAGAAAAATCGATTAACGATATTTTTGTGCCTCAACAAATAATAACGTTACTCGCAGATGCCATTTATGAGTGTGCATGTGACATATTAAAATTAAATCAACACCAATTTTCTAGAATTCTCAGATACGCATGTCTGATAAGCAGATACATTGATTTAGATTTTAGAAGCTTCAAAACTCTCAATGTCAATTTATGCAATATTTGTTTTGCTTTCTAGATTTCGGGAAAACACAATGCCATTTATGAGGCGTATTACAGAAAAGTGGATGCCAAAGGTGTTGGCACAATTGACGCACCCGATGCTGCTAAATTCTTAAAGAAGTCTGGACTAAGTGACGTAGTCCTAAGTCGTGTGAGTAATTCAATTATGTATTGTCATAAGGTAAATATAATAAAAACAATTTTGTTACAGATATGGGACTTGTCGGATCCAAAAGGCCAGGGTTACCTTGATAAGGGTGGGCTGTTTGTTGCTTTAAAATTAATTGCTTTAGCCCAATCTGGTGGCGATCTTAATATGCGTAGCATTAACGTTGAAACCGTCAATCCACCAAAAGTGGGTGAAATTCCAAAAATTATGCCGCAATCAATTCAGTCGGTACCCGCTAAGAACACCGATTGGAGCATGAAACCCGGAGACAAACAAAAATACGAAGAATTGTTTGAATCATTGCAGCCCATTCAGGGCCTTATTCCTGGCAACAAGGTAAAAGGAGTGTTAATGGAATCAAAACTTCCACTGGACACCTTGGGTAAGATTTGGGACTTGGCTGACCAGGATAAAGATGGAAGTTTAGATAAACACGAATTTACAGTCGTACGTATTTTTATTTTATTTTAAAAAACATGAAATTAATTTGATTGTCCAAAAACATTTATTTAGGCAATGCATTTAGTGTACTCAGCACTTGAGAAACGCGCAGTCCCAATGACCTTACCAGCTGAACTAGAACGCCCAACACAGTCAAACAACGGATTCGGTGATGGTGGATTTGTAGCGAATTTTCCGAAAGAAATGGCACCTCCACCAGTTCCTCCACTGCCATCCGTAATGCCAGCAGCATCGCAGCCGAGAATCCCACCAAATATTCCCAAGGTACCCAGTTTGCAGTTAATCTCAACGGAACCTTTAGCTCCAGCCCCTCTGGAGTGGGTGGTAACACAGCAAGAAAAACTACGATATGACGTTATCTTCACACAAAGTGACATTGATCGAGATGGTCTTGTATCGGGTTTCGAAATTAAGGATGTATTTCTGCAGTCGGGCGTACCCCAACAATGCTTGGCGCACATTTGGTCTCTGGCTGACACTAATCAATCGGGAAAACTGACATCGGATCAATTCGCACTTGCCATGTGGTTAGTTGATCGTCAGAAACGTGGAATTGAACCACCAAATGTTTTGGAACCGAATATGGTGCCACCATCGATGCGTGGCGATTCTATTGCAGCTGCCATTCCACAACTACCTATGGAGCCAATGCAGCCAACATACTCTAATCCAGAACTAGAAATGATTTCCAAGGAGATTGAAGAATTAGCACGTGAACGTCGAATTTTAGAGACGGATGTGGCTCAAAAAGAGGCTGATATCAGAATTAAATCTGGCGAAGTTCGAAGTTTGCAGGTATGACATTTAAATATTGATTTTAATATCATACTAATTCCTTAATAATGTTTTAGAGTGAGCTCGATACTTTAGCTGCCACATTAAAACAGTTGGAGAACCAGAAGGGAGAGGCTCAAAAACGGCTCGATGACCTTAAAGCGCAGGTAAAAGCGTGACGAAGTTTTAGTCATCCAATTAGTTTTTACGTTTTTCATTTATTTTATAATTTTTTTAATTTAATTAACTTGCACTCCACCATTTTTTCGAGCACTTTTTTGCAATGTATTTTGAACTATTTTGATTTGAATTATGAAGAAAATTCTCGTCGACGCAGAAGTTTCCTATGTGAATCAAACTATCGAGACAACCCGGCATCAGGTTTGTTATCCCGACCAACACAATTATGTTCAATGTTTAAAGATGTCCTGTTCACGTCACTAATTATAGCGTCTCAGTTTCTGTCCCTTTTATTTGTGCATAAGAAAACAAATGGCTAAACGGTTCACGTTATTACAACTTTTTGACATATTTTTAAGGTAAACAAAATAAGGGAGCAATGTCAGAAGCAAGAATCGACAATTCGCGAACAAGAAGGGGAACTTGACTCTAAACGTTCAGAACTTCAAAAACTCAAAGACGAGGAGAACTCCTTGGAAAGAGAGTACGAGTCTAACCGCAAGGAGCTGGAGAATTTGACCCGAAATCTGCAGGATACTCAATTCCAAATAAGCCAAGTCAAGGCTATGGTCACTCAGTTGCTTGAAAGTCAACGTCAAATGAACGATGCTTTAATGTCCTGCAAGGCGGCTGCCGAAGCTGACAATCCTTCGCTTGTTTCTGAGTATTCACTCAAGCTGGAGCCCGACTTTAGGGAGGCACGAGCTGCCCTTGAGGATAAACCAGTAAGAAATAGTTTCTAATTTGTTTAAGTTGAGAAATTATATTCAATTTTAATTTCTAGGAACCAAAGCCAGATCCATTTGCTTCATCAGGGGCTTCAAATGGATTTAACAATGAACCTGGATTTGGAAACGATTCTTTCAAACCATCTAATGGATTTGGTGGTGCTGACGCATTTGCCACCACCGAACACAAAGGATTTGAGGACGGCTTTGGCAGCAGCACAGTTGGTTTTGATGACTCATTCGGCGGTAGTGGAGCAGCATTTCAAGCGCAATTTCCTGCCAGCGATCCGTTTGGCGATAAGAAGGCCACAGCACTGCCGGCAGTGACACCGGATGTCTCAAAAGATGATTTTGGTAGCGATCCGTTTGCCATTCTGCACGCACCCACATCAGCCAGTCAGGTGCTGAGCCCCAGCAGTGCACAAAAAGGACCGCCACCACGGCCAGAGTCTCCCAGTCCAGCATTGCCGCCGAAAAAGGCAAAACAACCACCGCCGCGACCTGCTCCGCCACGACCACTTGCTGTAAGTCCACAAACAATTTATTTATGTACGGTTGCTAGGACCTTCCACGTTTAGAGATGTTCTACCAAGAATCTGTTGCCATTAGTAATCACAAACCGCATTTGCATGAAATTCATTGTTGTCTATTGCACTTTCCCATTGTATTTAATTTTTTTTTTTTAATTCCTGGAATCGGATTTTTGGTGGTGAAATCTCTAATTTGTGGAGCCTTCCCTATTTTTTTATTTATTATTTTCGTTAATGCAATGGGGTTTATGTATGGTTGTTGTGGTAGGGTCCGGCACGACCAGCTCCTCCTACAGATGGTTTCGGTAGCACCACATCGGCGGCTTCTTCTTCGTCGGGTGGTGCCGGCGGTTTCGCTGATTTTGCCGATTTTGAGAATAAGGTGGGTGCAAACAAACTTTTGTTTCGCAATTTGGGCACACCTTCTTGGAAGTAGACGACTTCTTCCATTTCCCAAAATTCTAACACTTTTTCTATTGCTTTGCATGCTTTAATATTTAGTCGACAACTAATTACTATGTTAATAAACTTTAGTTTTTAATTGCAGTTAATACACTTATTTAACCATTCATTCATCATATCATTTAAGTAGTTTATTGTATTACAAATTTGAGAAGAAGTTAGCAAAAAACTCGTTAGGACTCCTTCTAAAAGGATCCTTGTCTTGTAAATATTGCACAAATGAAATGACAATTCGTTCTTTTGCATGATGCTTGCCTTAATATTTTGTTACCTAATTTTGATAAAGTTTATCGTTTTCTTACTGACGTTCAGACTAATAACTCAATAAATTTCTTCTTTTAATGCCGCACCGAGAACAGTAAGCAGCTATAAATTGATCAGGAAATTAAGTGAATACACGACAGATTACTATCATTCCACATTTAAATAAGATATTATAGAATGAAATATCACATAAAAATTACTTAATCAAACACGTCATTTCTTTGGAGAGTCTTAAAGTTAGAAAGGAAGATGTACGCAGTTATAAACATATATCATTAAATATTATCACGTATTAGAAATGTTGCATAAAAAGCGTCAAATATTAAAATGGACAACATCTGACATAATTGGATTTTGTATTGAAATCAAAACTACTCATACTCAAAAATTTGTATTTAAAAACTGAAACACAAATTTTTGAAGATGAGTAATTTTAAACTCTTGAAATCGTCAGAATAAGCATTCATCGATCGTTTTCTTAAATGATTATTTATGTTATCATGTTAACTTGCAAAATAGTTATTTATTAATTGTAGTGAAATAGTGCAATATAATGTAATTAAAAAAATCAAATTGTGGGTATTATAAAAGAATAGTTGAGTGGATTTAAATGTTTTCGTGAACAAATGTTCTTGATATTCGTTAATTATTGTTTAAAAAAGTTGATTTTCATCAAAATAATTTAATCAAGTTTAGCAGATTGGGATTAGTTAAAATAAATATTGATGTATATGGAAATTAGGCTCATTAAAATCACTCATTATTTAATTTTGATTTGCAAAATGGCTTAAAATCCTTCGAAATATATAAAAGCTAAGAGTTCACACTGTTCCAACATAACCAACTAACTATGTATGTTCAAATTTTGGTTCTAATATAATTCAATGTAACATTATATGATTAATATAAATATTGACAAACTAACAATAAATTAACAGTAGTTGAAGTTAACTTGCATGTTCGCTTACTCTCTTCTAACGTATAATTTTTATACAACTTTAAACAAAGCATATTTTCTTTGCATTTCATCAGACAAAGACAGTTGTCGAGAAAGATTTTACTGAGGATCCATTCAAAGACTATCGCTACGAAGATCCGTTTAACATAAAAGATCCATTTGAAAATGAAACCAGTGAAGGTAAACGTTCGCTTTATTTTTATTTTTTATTTTTATTTTATTTATCATTCCTTTTGCTCGGGTAACATTTAATTTATATAAACGTTTTGCGATTTAGTGCCATCTGATCCTTTTGCAAGTTGTGAATTTAAGCCATTCGATCTGAACAATAGCAATACAACGCCTGAAAAAGTGGGCGTTGCTATGACTGCTGAGAAACTCACGAATGAACCAAAATTCGATGACACGTTCGATGCATTCGGCAAGATATCCAATATCAAGAACAACAACGACGCTGATGACTTTTTTGATGCATTTAGTGATAATTTCAATAAAAACTCGCTAAAAAAGTCAATCAACACGGATGCCTTTGGTGACAGTAAGCTAAACAAGAATCTCTCCACTGTCGGTGTCTCGACGACAATTGGACTGCAGAAAAACGTGCCCGCTTTTGATGCGTTTTTCGACAATTTCGAAGACGAATTTTCCAACATCAACATCACAAACAACAACATCAAAAGTACCACCATTAGTAACATCAGTTTAGGTAAATCCTCCAATGGACATAGTCACATGAGTGACGACTTTGCAAAATTCGACGCGTTTGCGGGAGACAACGGCAACTTTGGTGCAAAATTCGACGACTTTAATGAGACGGCTGCTGGCCCTCTGCCCAAAAAGGTGAACAATGCTGAAAGTAGTGCAGGAGTTGTGCCAAAAGTGACAGAGAAATTTGCGTCCGATTACTCGAAAACCGATAACTTTGACGCCGATTTGCAGGCGGCACTTCAACGGAGTCTCGTCGATCAGTAGGAGTTGACCTCTCTTTGTCTTTTTCATTTTTTTCTTTCTTTTGTACACACACTCAAGTATTTTATTTTTAATTATTGTTTTTTTTTTGTCGGAACCATTTTTGCGCTCAATGTTATTTAATTTAGTTGGAAGGAGAACGAATATTTGTAAAAAAAATCAGTAGCCACCAAAGAGTTGTTTTCTTTTGACGACATACATACGATTATTGATTGATGAATCCCACAGCTTCTGGGTTGGATAGCAAAAATACTCAAATACAAGATTTTTTTTTGATTTTTCCACATTTTATGATTCATGGACTGCTCATCATCTCAAAGTTCTCATCAGTTTTTGAGCTAAAGTGTCCTGTGCTTAATTGCTTTAAGTAATTTCATAATAATTTGTATTTTAATGTTACAATGTTAAAAAACCTACCAAAATATTATGCTGGTACATTCTGAAATGATTCCATTGCTATAAAGCATAACTGATAAATATAATAACGTATTAATAAATATTACAACTACATACTATATGTAGAGAATATTATGAATTATTATCTATAAGAATATGATATATTATTGAGATTATGTATGTTGTGGATAATGATTAATTATTGATGCAAAATAAAAATTTATGCATAGTAATTGCAACTGCAAATATCGAATAAATGCTAATGCACAAAATTATTGTACTCGTAAATTCAGTGTCCAGATTATGGCATTTTCCTTTTCCAAAATCTCCAATTGTCGAATGCTGCTTCTGGAAGTAAATCTAGTTTATAACTGTTTTTGGTCCACAAAAAGCTCAAAAGCAAAAAAGTATTTACTTTTAATTTCTAATGTTATAGTATTTAAAAAAAAAAGTTGAATATTAATTTAAATATTTTTTTGAATCAAGGTCAGCAAAAAAAAAACTTGTTTAGGTCAATACTTAATTATTTCTTACATTTGTAGGTCTTAAATCAAACCAACCATTCTGATAAATCTGTAAACCGCTCCTTGGATAAGTTTCTTACCTTCTGCGGCTTCGGGATTTGAATCTTTATTGTCTAAAAATTCAATGTAATTAAAATAAACTAGTTACACTTAATCGTCTCATATATTTTCAATTAAATTAAACAATTACCAGCAAGTCAAAATAATGAAAACGTTTAATGCTTAAAATTAAAACACAAATAATTGTACAAATATTAAGAATTGTACTGATCCATTCCAAATCGCAGATTACTTTAGTTAAGATTTTCTCGATAAATTTAAGATGCATATAATTGTATGGTAGATTACGATAAATCTAATGCCAAATCGAATAATTCATATTAGGTCCAGTTAGTTGCCTCCTAGCAATTGTTATTGTCTCATCAAAGACGTTATCAACATTGTAAAATTCTTTCAATTCGCTGATGGCGGCCTCCTCCATTTGCGTCAAAATCAAAGACTTACTGCACATTCGCTCGTAATTCTCTTTCATGCGTCTTTCACTTTCTTGAATCGCGTTAAAGGAATTGGAATGCCAAGAAGAAGTCGATGGACTGCACATATCCACATTTTTAGCTGTTCCAGGAACTTTAATTGGGGTCGTTGACACCATTTTCGGTGGTATTGCTTTACCTTTCGGCGTCGTCTTTACCAATTCGATAAAATGATCAGACGCTGGTGGTGATGTAGCGATTACTCCCCAAGCATTTTCGATCTTCTTTTCGACTTTCACCACTTCCGGGGCAATCGGAGTGGCGATTGCAAGACTTGCACTCTCTGAGCTGAGTCGTTTTCTCTGTTTTTGCGACAGTTTTCCACTTTTTATTGGAGTAAAATCACTCAAGTTTACGATGCATTTGCTTTCAAATGAGCCGCAAATATTGACCTCATCATCATCATCTTGTGGAGACTCCGACAGACGAGACTCTCTTTTCACAATTGTATTCAATGATGTAAATGAACCTGGTGATTTGGGTTCAGATTTTAATATTTCATTCAAATTCAATTTAGGCACCAATGGAGATTTCTTGACGTCCTTTTTATCCGCCACTTTAGTCCATTTTGATGCGTTAGATTGAATATTCTCAATGACCGCCTCAGCTTCGAGCTTTATGGCTGAAACTTTGTTTTTGTTCATTGGAGACTGTTTTGGACTGTTTTCCATTTGAAGACCTTTGAGCAAAACAATCGCCTCCTTTTCATAACTTCGTTTTAAAACGGAATTCCTGCTCTCTTTGTTCTTTTGCTTCACTTTTTTGGCAGAAGAATCTTCGTCAAAGAGTTTTTGTGTCATATCCATCTTGAAGTCACTTATAAATGATTCCAGACAATCATCATCAATTGCAGCATCATATGGAGTTATTACTCTAAAGTCGAACACATCAAACATTTTCCTGTAATGATGGTTGATTTTGGACAGTGCATTTCTGTCCAAACCGTCAAGTGAATGCTTCTCCAATACCCTCGCCAAATTCTGGCTAATAAAATCCAGACAGATCTTCTCTAGTACCTCGCAATGATATTCGGTTGCAAACTCCAGCATAGCACCACACTTACGAATTGAAATCTTTTCAGCTACCTTCATCTCGAAAATTTGCTTTAACTCCGTTACCAGAAACTGGTCACAAATGACAATCATATTGTAAAGATAATTGTCAGAAAAGATTTCTCCCGGTTTCTGGATCTCATTTGTGTACAAGTATCTTATAATTCTAGACACATAATCTATGGGAAATGTTGTAAAATTAACGGTTTTTGTTTCTGCCCAAGAGCTGTTAAACATCATATTGAAGTATTCCAACCGTGACACCAAAATACATTTGTGAGCATTAATGGTTTGACTGTCACTGCAGAGAATTGTCACGTCATACAGTTCTGGGAGCTGATCACAACTTAGTTGTGGAAACTGTATTACGTCGCCGGTTGGTTTGCCATTCTTGTCGATTGATTTCGCTAAATCGACCAAACCAAATTTGTAAGAAAAATCCTTAAAAAGTCTTATTATTTCCTTAGGCGTGAGGTTGCTATAAGGTCCAACACTGTCGACTATTTCATCTACATCTGAAAAAAAAACAACTTTAAGAAAATATTCTTAATTTTTGTTTTGTTAACTCACCATTACTACAAAGCGATGATTCATTGTAAATATGTTTAAGGATCATTTCAAACATCTTTCCGGTTAAACCATCAAAACTGAGCATGACTTCCTTGGATTCACCAAATTCACAGCAAAATTGGTGCAATCCAGGTGCCCTCGAAAATACGATAAACTTGTGAGCTGGAAAGCGTTCATGATCGACAATAAAAACTACATCATGGACAGGATCCATTTCATTAACTTCCAATAGAAGAGTTTTAAAGTTGACTCTGTTTTTTGGCAGTAGAGGCAATTTAAGAAATCGACGGGAATGTTCCTAAAAATTGGAAAAAAAAAATTTATTCATTATTCTAAGATGAAAATAAATAATAAACCAACTTGAAGAACAGCAAAGCAACTTCCATCTGCATTGCACAAAAAGTCAACCGCTCTGTCAATAATGGGAATACGTTTGAAATCAACTTTGTATAGCGAGTTTTTTGAGATGTTTGACTTCTTGGTAATTCCCCTGAATTCCGTATTTATCGAGAGCGAATAGTTTTTCGTTATCATTTTGCCAATGTAGACGTTCCCGCCAGCTATTAGCGTGAGCTTGTCTCCAGAACACCAACTCACTTTGTAGAAGTCATCCCGAATGGCGTCATGTGTGCAGATGGGATGGCCGATCTTCTCTAGACATCTAAAAAGTTATTTTGTTTTTTTTCTGAGCAGTTTATAATATATTATATGCTTACCTGATATATTTCTGGATCTCATCATCCCATACGTAGAGTACGCGAG
>JANSTS010006340.1:5730-21663 GCA_026546915.1 Sylvicola fuscatus | reverse complement strand
TCCCTTGATCCTAAAAAAGTGGTCTTCAAAAATTTTCGATAAACTGAAAATGTCTGTTCGTCCTTCCGATCGTCCATGCGTCGGTCACGTTTCCATTCTATCGGGATACGCATATCACGTAAACCTGTAGACCGATTGTAAACAAATATTAGTTGGTAGTATAAAATTACAGAAAGAAAAAAATATTCTCAAGGTCAATCTCGAGGCCAAGTTATTGATGAAAAAATAATTCCATTTGCTTGTATGAATAAGCGTAATGTGTCCTAGAATTTAGGCATGGTATACGGTGTAATAACACTTTTTTTGTAAGAGCTTACTTGCAACTATGGTACTCGTACTAATAATATTTCTTTAAACACTGTTAAACAGTTTGCACAGCTTGCGAACGGACCAAAAATAATTGCATTATAAATTGCAAAAGACCATTAATTACTTAACGTCCTGATTCGATTTATGATATAACTGAAAAAATGGCAAAAAACTCATCCGTGTACGATGCTATACCATGAATGAACATGTATGAAGTAGTCAAAGACATTCACATTAAAAAAATTAAAAATTAAATCAGCGAATAATATTTTTATTCAAAAAATAAATATTTCTGTATATAAATCCGTGTAAATTAATATAACTTTTTCGTCGGTTAATCAATTTCAACTAATTTTTTGTACCAAAGTAACAGAGATTTAATCCTTAATATTATAATGAATGTATGGCTTACCTACCTTATTAAAGAATTAAAGTAACAAATTGAAGTGATGATACAATTTTAAAAAAATATTATTTTTGATCTATCATTTTTTTATGAGTTTTCAAAAATGGTTTGCTTCGATCAAAACCAGCTAGAAAAATGAAAATGAATTCCATTAATAGATATAAATTGCATATCGTTTAGGTGGCAGATAATAAATATAATAATTTGATCTCGGCAATGGCCTCAAATGACCTATGAAATTTTAGAAAACTTTACACGGACGGACAATACATTTTCGGGCCCAGTATCATTTTTTCTTGAGCTCCCTTTTGGGAATCTTTGCCCAAGGACGCAACATGGAGTTGTGTTGTAAAATTTGTTAAAAAAAAAACAATTATTAAATTTATAAAAAAATATTTCATTGAAATGTGCTTTTACATTATATTTGCAATACCACAACGTAAATACTAGCTATGAATCAAATTAATCTTTTTCGAATTTGAAATATATGGCCAATAAATGTTTTAACATCTATTTATTGGTTAATGGAGTTTAACATGTTTCGTAAGAATACATGAGCAGCTCCACTGGAGTAGTTGTCGTGTTCGCTGATTTAATTGGCAAACACTTTCAATTACTTTGTTTGAATTTTATGATATGTCAAATACATTCAAATAAAAATATGAATGGAAATTGATAGCTTTTCTATAATATGTTTTTTTTTTATAGTGCAAATATATCTACAAGAGTTCACCTACAGCCTCTTTGTAACCTCTTAAAAAGTAATCATTGTATAAATATAATGTAAGTTTGAAGGTGTACATGTACAGAAATGAATGTTTTAGTGAAAAAGTTGTCTACAAATAAAAGAACAAGCCACATTCATCTTGGTTTCCTGAGGCGTCCACATTAACATACGGCAATATTATCTCTAGACTCTCGAGTAAAATATGTCCATTTCTAACCAGACAGTATCGCATCATGCTTTGTCGTGAAGATATCCGCTCATACGTTTTGCCGATTCTATTACATTTTAAACCAGTCCTTTCTACCCGGTGGCAATAAAATTGCTATCCAAACGCTGAATATTCTTACTTCGGCACCGACATGTTCTTATTGTACAGCCCTTGGCTGTGTTCAAAAACTCTCCAGGTTGTGGTTGATGTCGTGGGATGTGATCTATCGTTTTCATGCAGTATTGGGTAGTGTGAGTTTGTTCCAATGGACCGTTCACCGTATCAAACAAAACACCTGCCATATTGAATTGCGTGCATGGAAAACCGTCACAACTGTTTGTACTTTGTTCATCCTTATTCAACCTTTATGCTGACAACATAATATTCGCAGAATTGTGTGAAAAAAGACAGCATGTCTAGCTGCAGCAACATACAATAAATTCCGGCAAAGTTATTGTTCGTAGAATATAAATAAACGTCAAAAACACTTTTGGTGAAATTATCTTAATTTATATCTTTTTGAAGCCCTTACCCGTCTCCTTTGCACAAATGTAGATGTACTTCTATAATATATAGTTAAATAATTTGTATGAGTTAGCCATACAATTTATCGTACATAGTATGTATTGTATATGCTGTAGTATACGACGAAAGTTTGCGTTTTTCTACTCGACGTTGTTTAATTATGCTTTACTGTGGAAGAACTACGAGAACGTGCAGATAAGCGCTACTGGTCATAAATAGCAAAAGTTCGCTAGTTCAATTTTTGGGTTTATCCGCTTAAAAGTTTGCAATGCAAAATAAAACCTTCTTTACAAAAGTAATTATACAATTGCAAGCTAAAACTCATGCAACTGTTTTCTTCTTCCCAAGTCCTTCCAGTCACATGAAGAAAATGCTCGAATACCCAACAGAAGAGTCGCATCTATAAATATTAAAGATAGATTCGCACTAATTTATCATCGATTTCGCATTGTTTGGTGACCCAGTTTGAGATGTAAATGTATTCCGGCTATGCGATAAAATGCATTTTTATAGTCGAAAATATTGAAAATTGGAAATTTGGAGCAAAAGTGATAATGTGTGCTTCATGACATTGTAATTTGTAAGCGCGCATATTCTCGTATAATTTATGTCAATTGTTTCAGCAGAAATGGTTGGCGATATGGATACCTAAGCGCGTATAGGTAAAATTGATATCGCGCACAAAATAGATGACTTTACGCGGTGCTATAAATATGCCAGACGGAAAGGCGCAATCCTTTGTCAGGATTTTGTTAAAAATAGACAGCAGTACGGCTGCAAGTTTTGCGCTCGAACATTGACTCTATACGGCTGATCGACTTCGGTTACTAGGCAATATAATTTATGTGCAGACGCGAAAATCATCCATCCGTTTTCGAGGAAATTTCGATACGCAGGTAAATTGGCGTAGGATGTTATCGTGCGATTTCTCCCTTCATCATCATATTTCACCCCGTTTGCGTCCTTTACGGTTATATAACTTAGTTATTATGTGTATACCGATTCCACCTTTCACTTCATGCCTTAGTTTGGTGATGCCTATTCGTACCGCAAGTAAACAAGAAACCTCCAATTTAACAAAATAAGTTATTGCTTTTTCGTGAATTTCTAATTCATTTCTGATATATTTGTTTGGCGCTTGAATTTCGGTAATGAAATGGCAATTAGGAAGACAGTAATTGGAGGAGTGAAACTTGTGTAATGAGATGGGTCAAATTATATACAAATACGTTTCACATTAAGAAAAAACAAAACCATACTTCGACTACTTATAACTCGAGAAGCGATAGAAAAAATAAATGCTAAGACGATAGTTTTTTTTATGATTACATTTCGAAACCGTTTAACGTTATGCTGTAAACTGTCTGCTATACTTATGTTCTACATAAATACAGGACTCAGCCATGCAATTTTTTAAATTTATTGTGTAAATTAGTTTAAGTAAAACCTGCCGTTGCGTTGGTGAGTTATAAAGCAAAGTAAATCGTTTTTACTTTAGAGACGTGCCAAGCATATCAGAATAGTATGTGGCAGTATATTTACTCGTGTTTAAGATAAAACCAAGTTTCTTACGTTTACTTGGGAGATTATGAATATAGAAACATTAATTACTAAATACTAACAGAACACCATTTGTCTGCCAAATGATAATGACGTTTCATTTTTTGTTTAATTTTAATTTGTTTTTTGCGAATTGTTATGCATTTGGTGGAAATGTAAACAAATTTTAACAAGTTTTTTGTTTTTTTTTTAACGTTTTTTTTCTGCTGCAAAAAAAAGGGATATCCTTAATTAATAATAATAAGATATTGAATTTAAAAAAACACGCTGCAGGAAGACCCGGCTCAATAGTTGTAGTAACTTAAGTTACCTTATGCAATGAAATTAAACGAAAAGTAATGTTTTTTATATCTTGCATAGAAACTCTATTTAAAATAGTTTTTTTACCTTGGCACATTCAGCAAAGTTGTTCGTCTGAATAATGCCTTTAATAACGTAAAAAAAGTAATTGTCGACAAATAAACGCTATATGTTTGGCAGAGCAAAACCTCTTTACCTATATCAACAAAAAAAAACTATTTTTCTTACATAAATCGTTTTTTTGAAACAAAAAAAAAATTAAAAATCTTTTTCTTCTATAAATATGGATTCCTACACCACTACTAAAATTTGGTTATGTTTGGTCAGTCGTTTAGGAGCTACGGAAAATACGAACGTACGGATTTTTTGCCAAAAATCTTGAATAACAAGAGTACATATGTTATATCTTCTTTTTTTCTTTCTTTGGAAAAAAAAGTCCGATCTGGTTGGTTTTAACAAAAAAAAAGACAGCTGCGCCATGCTTATGCTATAAATACTTTCTAAATTATATAACAAATATGCTTAATTTTCATACATTTCTGAGATAAAGCTTAAAATATGTAAATGATTGTAATTCGCATTAAAAATAGCTATAACAACGTTAACGTTGGCGATTGTTTGGCATTCAAATTCTTATAAGTTCAACACATATGAATGAGTTACACCTTACACAATTCCAAACACTTGAACCAAATTGATTAATGATTTGGAAGCCTCTGCCCAACCGTAGAATCAAGAGTGTGCCAAATAAAAGGTTTAGGGTAAAGTTTCCAATGGCCTGGAACAAGCCATTACAATATGAAAATGTTTGCTGTTAACTCGACCTGTAGTCTAGTGGTTGTGCGTGATTTCCTAGTTGAGGGTTGTTTAAACTTTAGGATTTGACACTAACAAATAATGTTTGTGCTATTGAGATATGAACTACCTGAAACAATTTTTTGTCGTGAGCAAGAATCATGACCAATTTCCTTTTCTTGAGTACAAAAAAGCAGAGAAAATTTAACACCAACGAATTGATAACGTAATTTTATTTTATGTTTTTCAAATATATATAGTAAAACATGATTGATAATTAACACAATATATTTCCGTTTTCTTTCAGATTTTTTCATGTGATTTCGACAATAAAATTATTGGTAAGAACTTTTTCACTTTTTTCAACTGTCTTACGCGTATTCAGTATATGTAGTATGTACGTACGAATCATATCCGACAAAACAAAAAATGGAATTATGAGGAAACATGATTTGACAACACATGAATTGCGGTCGAAATTAAATTTCTGTACAGTGTACAACCTTAAATGTTTTGGCCACATCTCCTTAGTAATTCACCAAAATTAAACAAATTTCAGTACGAGTATATTATGATGTAGGAGTACATTTATGAAAACGAACTAAAAGTTAAAGTCAAAAAAACATTTTTTACAAATGTATGTATTCTTGTAATCCGATTTTTTTACGAAAATGTCTGTAAATGCCGAAAAACGTTTTCAGACACCTTGATCTCACAAATGGCTGTTCGTCCGTCCTTCTGTCCGTTCGTTCGTTTGGCACGCAGATCTCGTAAACGGGTTGACCGGTCATAACCAAATTTTAGTATATGTATATTGTAAAGTCAAATTATCTCAAAACGCAATTATTTCCATATCTATTATTTTTATTTATACGTATTTATATTTTTCGAAACAATTAAACTTGTTGGTATGATAATGTTTTACATCATTTTTATAAAATGCGTAAATTATGATGTTATATTATTAATTAGCCTAACTTTTTAAGGTCAAATACTGATGACATTCAAGAAAAGTTGGAAACATAATTAAAATATTCACGTATTATAATTATTAGCTAATTTAATCATAATTTAAAGCATGATGGTTTTTTTGTTTTGAATTTCTTATGTAAGATCCGATTTTTACAAAAAAAAATTATATGTTTTGCCTAATACTTACACATGCAAAATGCGAAATATAATCTTAAATTGTGTTTTATTGGTCGCCAACAATACTTCACCTTATATTTAACATTATTGTCACTGTTTGCATTAAAATTGTTTGTTTAATTTTGCAGATAACAATCTGCGAGTTCCAATTTATATTAAATATTCAATGCGTTTTTGTTTAATACCTTTTGTTTCAATTGAATGTAGTAAACGACATTTTTACAATTAAGATGTTAGACTCTTAGTATTAAAAAAAAATTTAAGACGAAATATTTAAAAAATGAATAGTAAAACAGATAAACTTTAAACTTTTTGTTTGATCTAAAAAAATATATATAATAGAAACATAAAATATTTTTGGAAAAAGTATTGGTTTGTCAGGAAACAAATTGAACAAGTTTATATTAATGGGAAATTTTAAAATTTGAGCATTAGTTCTAAATAAATGACATTCATTATGCGCGCAAATACATACCATAAGTATATTTGTATGTACCATATAAATATATATTTTCATATGAAAAGGGTGCCAACATAAAACATGAATGTATGTCACATCCAGCCATCGCCACTTCAATCTGATATCATGCCCTTTATTTTTATGATTTCTCTTCGGTACGACTTTGGTTGAGCGGCACAAAATGGCCGCAAGAAATATGCGAACGCCATGAAAAAAGGAATACAAAATTAGGTCGCTTCCAGTATCTGGGTGCCGTTTCACAATTTACCCTTCCTTACGCGGCGCTTTTATATATATAAGACGTCCTGTGAGAAGTTATTATCAGTATCATTTGCGGTTGGTAATTACTCCCTTTGCGCCATGCCAGTGCCAATTCCAAATGTGTAAACCCAGGCAGTCGGTAGCCTGTGCTTTTTGTTTCAAAAATGCCAAGTCATTATTTATGTTTTGAATTGATGATTCCGGGGACAAACACTTTTTCAATTTTTGACGGCATATAAATACTTGGACTGTTCAATTATTGGCACAAGGACAAGGTCATCCAAATTATCCAATGCTATTTGATAAAATTGAATAGTTTGGTCCCATTGGAAATGTTCGGAATTGTCTTGGCAACTAAATATCTGACGCCTTAAAGTAAGTTGGTTGGAGAAATTTCAAGGCAAGTGTTTTATATTGTATAAACAAAATTTTGACTTTAAAATTTACAGACAAAGGTAAAATTCCTAGGCCAACTCGACTTTATGAGTCAGATCAGTTTTATCGGTCCTGATTTAATCGGACAATCAATAATTGATACGCGATAGCAAGTCATACGCAAAAAGACAGCTGCTAGTTAGCTGTCATATTTACTGCATGCAATTAAGCTTTAATAATTATAATTAACACGCAGCGTTTATTGTACGGATATCGCCCGAAAGTACGGCTTAGTAAATAATTACTTCTTCTTTCTTTCAGTAGTACTTGCTCATTATAGATTAAATCAGTTAACCAGAAAATTTTATACATGGCAGTTTCATTTCAATATGTACGAGTATATTCAATGAAACGAGTTGATGAATTGAATTAATTATGATAAATCTGTTTTATGCCAATCTAGATGTTCTTATGACTAATATGAATATTCTGTTTTGAAATTAATTTGGAAACTTTTTCTTACATAGTTTACTTGGATAACTAGAGTACTTTTTATAGCATATCGTTTTAAATATTTTTTATTTGAAAATGCCGATCTAGTTGGATTGTATATAACTAAAAAGAAGTAATTTAAATTCCCCTTTTTAAGGACACATCTTGTACGTACATATATTCCCAAGTTTGTTAAACGTATGTATGTCGTATATGAACTTGGACTGTTTTCATAATTATCTTTGACCTCCTTATATGTAAAGTTATGTCACGTATTGTGGTAAACACTCAAAAGTCGCTTCACTTGCCACTCAAGCACAACTTCATGCGGTCTAACCAGTAAAATCGGGGTTAGTCCTACGTTAAAGGGATTACCCACCAGAGTCGGAGTGTGGATTATAAACAAAGCATAATCCAAACACAATATGAATAATTAATATAACGGATGTTTTTTTTTGGAGGTATCAATTTTTTATAAGAAAAAATTGCCATACAATTATGTGTTATGTGTACGAGTAAGTAAATCCCAAAAGTTTTTTAAAAATTCACAATTATTTATACGACTTACTTTTAATTATGCGCACAATGCACTTATTTAGCAGAAGAGCTAGATGCTAGAAGATGGGATCAGTTTTAGTTGGCACCAACATTTGATTTTTATAAATTGGAATAAAAATCGGCTAAGGACTGTGTAACATATATGACAATTCATCAGAATGGCTTTTATCCGATTCGAATACATTTGTGGGCTGTTAACTGCGTGCTCACGGTTTAAATATTATACAAATCACTATTTATTCAGTCAAAAGCAAATTGGTGTATATTCGATTTTCATTGATTTTACGCTTGGGCATCGCAACAAATTATTTTTCGAACTGAAAATGCTAGAACTATTGTTGGCGGCCATCTACTGGATAAAAAACAAAAATTGATTATGTAACAGTTGTTTAATATTATGATAATATCAAAATCTTAATTTAGAAGAGGAATTTTTCGTTAAAATCATGGAAATTATGTTTGTGGTTTTCTTATTTACCACCATCATCGTGTTTGCCGCAAATTTGGTTTGAACCCAACAATTTTCCCCCGCGACATTTAACTTAATTTCAATTGGGGATTCAATTAATTTGATTCGGAATTTATAACAATTTGTGGTTTGTTGTTCAAACTGCAACGATCAAGAAATGCAGAAGTTTTATCCCAGACTCAGACTTTTCAACTGAACAGGGAATACAAACTTTGTGTTTTTTTTTTTGGTACACAAATTTGAATGTACAGATGTACTGCTCAGATGATTTTTTTTGTTTCACTAATATTTACATGTACAGGTCTCAATAGAATATATTTATCTTATGCCAATTGTTTATTCAATATTGTTTACGTCTGCTGCGGGTTATTTATATTTGCCATTCGCTTGCATTTAGTGAAGATTTGTTTCAAATTTCTGTGTCTTACGTTTTGCCGCTATCTTTTTGTAACTGAGACGATTACATAATATTTTTAATTAGTCGTAAGTTAAGACATATCAGTTTTTGTATGTAATATATAAACAAGCCACTCTCTCATGCAGTATTGTTTCTGCAACATAAAGGATGCAAATGTTTATGCACCTTCTACAAAATGTTATATATTTTATATGTTATATTCTCCTAAAATATTGAGAAACTTTTCATAAGTGCTCGTAAAATATGTAAATATAATTTTCAAAGTTCTATTCTGTTAATCTAGTTTCAAACTAAATCTAAGAATATGGCAAGATTAAGTTAAAATATGTTTATTATATTTTTTTGAATTATGGAAAATGAATTTTTAGCCAAAAACATCTTTGTGCACGAAAACAGTTTTTTTGGTTCCACGGACATTTCTTCCGGGATGTCAAAACATGTTTCCACATCATTAGAATTTTTTGGCAAAAAAGTCGGATAACAAGATTACATATACATTCAAACGCATATCGTTTTTCTTTTTAAATTCCGATCTGCTAGTAAATATTGTATACTAAAAATATACTGCGTACATAAACTTTGTTTTAACATTTGGTTTGGCGAATTAACATAGGTGATTGTCTTTAAGTCGGTTCAGCATTTTAATTATTCTTGATAGTGAGTATTCATAGTATGATCTAATGAAGCCAATGGTGCTCTGTCGGGTGTGTTTATGTATGTGCCGAAGAATGGCACTAAATTCTTAGTAATGGTCAGTGGCATGTGTTTGAATTACCGATTATCCCTCCTCTGAGAGGAAAATATCAACATAATACGTGATTTTAAGGAAAATCCCTCAACGCTTCTGAAAGGCGGGATTTGATTCCCAAACACTCTCCTTATTTATTTTTACATGCTTATAAATTAGATGAAAAGGTGTGTGAGAGTGTGCAGCGTTATCAGTAATCACATTAATAGATCCTTGTGTTTGTATAAAAAAGACAACAATGGCGAAGCTCCTTTAAAAGGTTTCCAGTTGCACTTTTCACAAAAGTTACTTTAATAAATAATTAATAAACAAAAGTCGGTTATAAATTGTTCGGGGAATTCTGACCGTGCAAATTAAGACAGAAAAATTCCACGGCATTTTACCAAATTTGTTATCAGTCATGAATTCGGAATTTGAAAAGTATTTGTGGAGACTGTAACATTTAAATGTCTCCACATAAATAACAAAGACATCTTGCGGTATGCGGCAGGCAGTGCTGACTATTTTAGGTTATACCATTTTAACAGCTGTGATTTGAAGGTTGAGACCTAGTATATAAAAAGGAACCAGGAAATTAGTGTCACATTAGAGTTGATTATTAACGCCAATAACAATGTAAATTATTCTTGAAAATAATAATTAAGTACATATGAATTTTCTATTGAACCTTTGCAGATGTTCAACCTTTCAAATTAAATTAAATTAAATTAAATTGATTATAAACTAGCTTATTAAAACGAAGTGAACAACCGATTTTCAAAAGTTTGAAAGATTTTCGTCTTTAAGAACACTTCTTAGTTTATATACGTACCAAACAAATCGGACTTTTTGTTTTAAAAAACAATATGGGGTAGTACTCTTGTTATCCGACTTATTTTTTTCAAAAAATCAAATTATGAGGAAACACGTTTCGATACTTTAATAAAAAGTGTATTTTTGTTTTTTTTTTTAAGGTAAATTAAAAAAAAAACTCTCTTGAGTCAAATAAAACTCTCAAGGTCAATCTTTAGAAAACGTCAACATACTTTTTCTTAAAATATATTATTATTAATCTATCAATTACGCATGTCTGGCCAACAAAAAAGATTTTCTACTATGGTCGTTTTTTTTTTCTATAATTATATATTAATACGATAACTCGTAACTGTATATCTTTATGGTATACATAGTTTTATAAAATGTGTCAAGATCATTGACATAATTTTCAAGGTCAATTACTGAATTGTTTTATATATCTTTTGAGTCGTAACTTTTCAGAAATGTTTTCTTCTATACATAATATATATCATAACAACTTTGCTGAACATGATAATTAAAAAATAAATCTTTTATAAATATTTTGAGTAGAAAATAGATTTTTTTTCGATTATTTTTTTAATGCCCTTTCTTAAGGACACATTTATGTGTTGTATGTATGTATATAAACTATTGTGCTGGTTCTCCCTGGCGCGTGTTTTTCATTTCACACACTCACAGTTTTGGGTGGAATATTGATGATATTAAAAATGCACAAGAAACTTTTCAATTTTCACTCTCTTTTAGAATAGCCTTTGGAGGATGGCTTTTGCGACTCAAAGCTCCTGCCTATGTATTGTATGTATACTAATGTCTGTTATAAGTGGTGGTACATGGATTACATTTACTTTTCTATGCTATGTGAAAAAGTAAAATAAATGTAAATGCGACCACTGAAATATATGCAAGAAAGAATAAAAGCAGTAAACCATAGAACTCCCTACAGTAACAGCTTTTACTCAAGATGATAGACGATAGTGAAGGGTTTGGCATATAAGTTCGACTAACTCGAATCTTCGAATCTTTAAAAATGATGAGTAAAAATTTAGAAATTACTAAGAAGGCAAATTGGTTTGGATTTGAAAATTGTCTGCTAACATCAGGTAACACATTACTGTTTCTTATGCAAATATTAAGCGATGCCTGTTTCCGTGCAGACATAGCATTTGTGAGTTTTAGGTACAAGTATTTTGTAAGGCTTTTTAATTAATTTCATTTCAAAGTGCAAAAAGCGTTAACTAGTTCTAATTTCGAATCTTGTTTGCGATACTTTGTCAACAAAATTCTGCAAACATGAATATTTGTTTAGAACTGGGATTAGTGTTTACTAAATAAATGTATGTATTTATGTTAACTATTAAGTTGATGTTAAATTCAAAACCATATACGGGTAATTATTATTAAAAAGGAACCCTTGATGTTGTTGAGTGTAGGTATGCTTAAACAAATTAAATTGATAAATGTATTTAGTCAATCCTTTATTTTCGTCAATTATTTTAGAATTACACAAATTTTTATTCTGAAACGGCCCTCGTTGTAGATTTGCTAATGCAGTAGTCACTTTGGCATGGCACTTTGGAATATGTTAATCTATACTAACTAGGTGATATAAGAAAGCAAAAAGAATTCGCATTTGTTCCCTCTCAATTCAGAATGAGCGAGGAATTAATTTAAATTATTAAACAGCAAATGACGAATTTATCACACCCGAAATTTGCAGCCAGCTTACTGTTACCGCATGTGGTAACTTAATTAAACATATGACCCAGTAGTAGTTTAAGCACGGTATTCCAGTATAGCGAAAGTTTATGACAAGAAGGGAGAAAGTCACGAAACGAATTTGCTCATAATTTATGTACAGGAGCATGTCATTCAATATGTGAGGCATTTTCGTATTCGGTTTAGTTGACAAACATCTTTAAAAATGAATTCTCCTCTCTTCTCTTAAGAGGAAGCAGACTGCTCAAACTATTACCATATAATATTTATATGCATGGAGGGCATGGGTATTTTATATGGTAAGATAATATTCAATCTCAAAGAAGCAGAGCGTTGGCATTCAATTACGCTGCACCAGCCTCTTTTTACACACACGCACTACTTTATATGCATCCAGATTTATATAGTTATCAGCATCGACACTTATGTATGTTAGTACATAGACTATTGCCGTAGAACACATATTTCTAAGTAAACGTGGTATAAAATTTGTAGAATCTAAGTTTGTATTGAACTCCAATTGTTCGTATGTTCGTACGTTCGTACGTTAGTACGTTCGATACGCTCCTAAATGGCTTGGCCAAATGTAACCAAATTTTAGAATGATGTGCAGGACTACAATTCGAGCAAATGTTTTTTTTTTATTGCTTTTTATTGTATCTCACGAACAGTACATCCGATTGAAACCACACTTAAATAAGTTTTTTTTTCAATGTTTTCTTAATACTAAAATTTGGTTAACTTTAGTCAAGCCGTTTAGGAGACATACATTTTTGGTAGCACAGACATTTTTTCTCGACCACTTTTTTGGGTTCAGGGGGTGTCAAGACGTGTTTCCTTATCATTAGATTTTTTGTCACAAAACTTGGATAACAAGAGTACATATAATACCCCATATCGTCTTTTACAAAAAAAATTCCGATCTGGTTAGTGCGTATGACTAAACTAAAAAATGTTTTCCTTATATTACCTATTGATATCTCGCATCACATTATTTTGATAGTCTAATGATGTTCTACATAACATGTTGAACTTAGCAAAGCAAACCTTTTTGTCAAATAGTTAGTTGTCAAGGTCAAATGATATTGAGTTTTCCATATTTTTTAAACGGTCGAGAATTTTTCGACAATTGCATCTTCTATGTTGTGGGCCCAACATTGTTGAATACATCAAGATTACACGAACACACGAAACTAAATTTTAATATGTGTTTTTTTTGTATTTCCTTTAGACAAAAAATTATTTTTTTCAAGGTCACTCTAGCAGGCGAACGCCGTTTGTACGACTATCACCATTTGTCAGAAATATAAATTGCTCTTGTTAATGTTTAGATTGAGTTGAAATGAGTTTCACTCAATGTGGGTATACGGACCTACATACGAGTATATTATCGCCGTCTGTTTTTTTTTTTTTTTTTTTTGAAAAACCAAGTCTGATATATAGGATTTTCCAATAAAAGGTGTTATTTTATTATTCCAAGAAAATTGACCTTTTTTGAGATAATTAATCGGATGTTTATTTCATATTAAAAAGGTATGCCGTTAATAATGAAAAGCAACATCAGCCAAATGGCCACTACGACCACGCTTACAGGACCATATCCTTTTCATGAAACTTTCCTTAACTAAATCGCAAAGTGGCTGCCCTATGTCCTCGATAGCCTCACGAATTCTAACTTTGAGGTCTTGAATCGACGGTGGGCTGCTGGCGTAGACCTTATCTGTCACGTGGCCCCAATGGAAGAAGTCGCAAGGTGTTAAATCACAAGATCTCGGTGTCCAATTGTGATCAGCTCTTAGAGATAACACGGTCCGGAAACTTTTCCCGTAAAAGAGCAATGGTTTCGTTGCTTGTGGCACGTAGCGCCGTCTTGTTGAAAATTTTCACCATTTTCGTAGTGAATTTTAATAATTTTATGCGTTGTTGAAGCGTGTATCGTTCCATTTTTAGTAATGGCGTAGCTTTTTCTTGTAAAATGTCAAAGAATGAAAGCTTCAAAAGTGACAGCTACCGAAATATCGGGTGATTCAAAACAAAAAACTTATTGAATATATTGGAATGGTAATTAATCCAGGTAGCCTTATTATTGTAGTTGATATCAAAATTTGCTGCATATTAGGTAACTAAATTGTTTTCGAATTTTCATTCAAACTATTACTTAATACTTATGTTTAATTTTGATAAATTTAGTACATACAAATGTTTTTTTTTATGAAATATAGAATAAGGCTATAAAAGATTTATATTGAATTTGCAATCAGACATATTGATTTTATATACGATACACATAGAGTAAACTCTACATCAACTTGTATGCCTAACTTATTCGAAATCAGTCAATTCATAATTCGACATCAAATAGTACAACTATGCTTTCAATATTAATGTAATTGATGTACACAAATACCGCGTTTAATGTTATGTATCATCCGCCTTTGGTCCTTTAGCGAAAAATGTATTTTAGAAGTTTATTTGAAAATAAAGCCAGCGAAATTCAACAATTATACCAATTTCAAATTTAATCATCATCAACGTGACAGTTTTTTTGTTTAATCAATTAGTGTCAACTCCTGATGGCACAAAGGAAAATGCTAGATGTGAGTTTTAACAAACAGCTTGATAAAGTGAAGCTATGTGATAAAGACAGCATGCAGCAAAATATAAGAAATCGTCGGAGTGATGAATATTAGATTAATTTTATAATTTTTACTTAGAATGTGAAGTCTAGTTCGATAAAACATACCAAACTCTTTGTTTTTTCTTTCCTTTTATGACTTTTTGAAAATAATCACCAAGAACCAGTTTTGTAATGAGTTGGGTTACGATATGCAAGTCTAATTATGTACATCATTAGAAAAAATGACATACATACATGATATTGTATATAATTTAATGTCAATCGAATATAAAGTATTTATGAGCAGACCCAAAACTAAATACGATATGTTATATACCTACGACATATGCTATTTTTAATTTTTCCCAACAACCGTCCCTTTGATATCATCTGATATCTTTCAACCTTCGCGTAGACTTGAAAAATAATTTTCTAAAAAGCATCTTCTTTCAAACGCGTACAAAAGCTTTCCACACTTTTCCGCAAAGAGAATCCTTTTCATTCTAGACAGAAAAAAAGTCTGTCGAGTAGTAGACTCGTGTAGGGTAAACTAATGTAAACGTACAAATATCAGCTTTTGCCGAGTTAAGACTAAATTCATCACCGCTGGTAAAGTCGGTGGATTTTCAAACACAAATTTAGGACAGATTTTTGGATGATATAAAATAAGAGATAAAGAAATTGAAAAAAATAAAGTTATTTTTTTCATTTATTGGTTAGAATAGTGAAGAGAAACAGAAATGAAGCATCGTTACTAACTCATAAAATATATTTACTCGTAAGTCGTAGTCAAAGTTTCATTGAGGGTGAATTTATTACGTGAATTCCCGAATGGAGCAACACACATAGAAGAACAATGATATTCAGTCCCTGATCTCAATCTTGGGCACAAGACGTGGCCAACAATAAAAACTGCAACCAAGAGCGATATTTGAGCATTCCATCACGATCGACACATTCTCGTTCTGCTTGTTAATCCCTTTTCATATCGTGGAACGTGCTTCACCCACACACGCACACACACACACACACACACACACAC
>JANSTS010006338.1:0-21677 GCA_026546915.1 Sylvicola fuscatus | reverse complement strand
TTAACACTAACTCTAGCGAAGGTGAAACACCATTAATCAATATTGTACATTGACATATTAGCTAAATTAAAGTAATTAAGGAAAGTTAACAAATGTCTCCGACTCGTGTCGCTTTATGGCACAAAACGTGTGTTAAAAATTGTTTGTTTTTCGGAATGTAGGAGTAAGTACGTCGCGTCGCGTCGCGTCGCGTGGCTTGGCGTGGCTTGGCGGTCATGTCGCGCTGGCAGCCAGCTCTGAACGTTACACGAAGTGCATTTGAATAAAAGTAAAACCTGGTAGTAAAAGTGAGCAATAAATATGCAGGCGATTATATTATGCACAATAAACGCTCGTTTAATAGTCTTGTGCTTTTCTTCTATTTTAAGACGCAAACACCCACGCATAATTGGATCTGCGGCTTAAAGTGTGGACTGTAAACAGTCTCTAACACTGCGAACTGCATCCGAAATTAATTGCAAGCATTTGCATAAACAGAAATGGTCAGATAACATTTTTTCTCGTAGTACTTATCTTGTTTGTACTTAATATGTTTGCCTACATTTAGTTTATATCTCTTTTGTGTGTAATTATCATACATTTAAGAGCATAACATATCAAATTTAAGTGATACATAAATTACTTTGTTCAAACGCTGCTGAAAGATCTTCAGCTCTGGAATTTCATGAATTGATTTTATTTGCTTTATATTTTAACGTTGCTTTCACTTGAATTTTTATTTATTACAAAAGTTCGTTTACAATATGTTTTTTGTTTACTGCACACTTCTCGAATTTCGCAGCGATCAGCACATGTCTTCTCTTGTCATGGTGGTGAGGCGGCTGGTGAAATTGAAAGTCATTGCCATTGACATACATTTTTTTTCGTAACGTGGCCAATCGTCGATTGTATGAGCTGACTGAATCGAATTTGACTCGATTGCATCGTGGTGAAGAGTAATTTTCTTGTCTCTTCCTTTCAAAATTCCCCGGACATATTATACATGAAAGAGTCAGATCGTAATGTGTGTCCATCAGCCGTCCATACCAATGAGACACTTTGTGTGTGTCTGCATTAATGTTAAAGCGATACATTTCGCTTATCAGCAACAACAACAAAAAAACTGCACGGGCATTTAAGGAATATAAAAAGTAAAGAAACTTATATCTCCGTTTGCGTCAACTGATGCGCTTATAAGACAATTGCGCCCGTGTCTGGAATTAAACATTAACCATTTATTGCAAATGCATATAATTCCTCAGTCGCGTCGTATTTTGACGATTTTATCTTAAATGTTTGTTCCTTTCGTGTGTCGGAAATGAATTTATTGCAAACATTTTTATATACTGACAAACTCCTTAGAGGCTTGAATTTGAAGATGTTTGATGATTTTTATCAGGAAATGAAGGAACTTTTGAGTGTAAATCTTCAAAAAGTCAACTTCACGTAGCTTCTGCAACCAAAGACAGCTGTCCTTAAATCTACAAAATTTATGAAGACACGGTGAAGCACTTAAATGCTTGGATTTGGTTATTTTGAGTGTAACTGACGATGAGTAAGACGGCAAATTGTTCACGGAAATTCTTGCAAAATGCACAAGACCTTCAGCCACTTTATGGACGTTGCTACGAGCATACCCATCTAGATGAGTAAACTGATTCGAGGTTTCAGTCATGACGTCTCATCTGCAAAAACGATGACTTGCTCATTGGGAAGGTTAATGACTTATTTCTCAGATTCCTTAAAGAAATGTGCTTCGAAAATAACAATATTTTTGAGTCCTAAAAGCCTTCTGATGACCTTGAACTTTTATAATAAACACCAAGATTAATGCAACTAATACAACTGGCTGATTCAGAATCTACTTAAAAGTGTAACTGCACCAAAGTGCATTGATTTGCATTCATTGCTCGCGCATTACGGTAACATGAATTCGATTTGGAAGTTCTGCTGCTTGATTACATAATTATGTTTATTCATAAGCAATCAATAACAATTACTCAATATACATATTATACAATACATAATGATTGTTTCAAACAAAAGAAATATCGAGGATTGGAATGCTATCCAAGTTATGGCAGCAATGTGTGGCCATAATAATGGAAACAGTCATGTGCCATATGAAAATAGGTGAATTCAGCGGCTAACAAATCAAATCATTATGCAGCGACCTTGACTGGTCATGACGAATGAATTCCAGTCATTTAGTGCACGACCAACCGCCAAACGTTTGAACTCATATGAGTAAGGTAACATAACCGCGGCCATTAACAGCTCCTGTTGTTGTAACTTATGTGTCGCCCTGATTGTGTCATTAATTGTGTCCAATTCGGCATGAAAAAAGTGAAACAAAAAAAGGCAACAACGCCCAAAAACCTCAACGCCGGCATATGGCCAGTTCAATGCGCCCTGCCATTGTCGCATTTCGAGCTGAGGAATGGGTGCTGCAATAAACAAAGGAAGAAGGAAAAAGTCTTAAAATTAAAATGCGGCCATTGAACACATACAAAAATCTCGTTTGAATTGCATGAAGAATGAAAAGCTGGCGCAGTAGCTACTAGCAAGGTCTTTGATATACTTTCAGCGAATTAATGTGTAGAATGGGCACAAAAAATACCTGGGACATGCACACGAATTTAATTTCACGTGTTGTTTTCTCGATTTGTTCGAGCCATTTCAAATTATTTGTTGTGAACTAACAACAAATTGGTGCAACGCGTTTGATGGAAAAAAGTGAATCTTCTCAGGTTTTGTGAGGAAAATGTATAAAATGAAGTGACTACAAGGCCGGCCGAATATTTTCACTGAATTGCTCACCCAAAATGTTGCGTTTATTTGCTTTAAAGTCATCGTAAAAAGGTGAAATTCAAGTTTAGTTTATTTTAAGTATAGTAATTTTTACAAGATTTCTGTTTACTTCAACGATTTTTGTTAAGAATCGTTTCTTGAAATGCTTAATTGATGTAATTACACGTTCCTTGTGATAACAATTGCTTTACGGAATTTATATCCTTTATACAAAAGAAATTTAAGTTAATTGAAAGTCAGATATTTTTGAAAATATCATTAAATACAAGAACGTAATCATGATGATATTCTGATTGATTATAAACAACAAATTTACTTAGAATCTTTAACATCAAATAAATATTCAAGTCTAACAAAAATTGCCATATTCTCAGCAAAACCACAACCATAAATTGTCTTAAATACCAAATGCTAAACAATAAATTGTACATACAACCAAAGTTCAATCTCAGAGTGATCCGGATGATGATTTAAATAAAAAAGTACAAAAGAACTGGAAAATGCTAAATGGGTCTGCAGATAACCAAAGATCTAAGAAATAAGAAGCCACAAATCATCTTAATTTGTCTGTGTTCTAAGTTTCATAGCGTTATGCCATCCATATCACGTGGGAGCTGTAATTTGCGAGCTATTGAAATGATGTCATAAAGACTTATGCATTCGGATGATCTGTATGGCGAAAAACGGCTCGTCCATCTTGATATGGCTTTAATATTCAGCCAGCACAACCTCAGTTGGCGATGACTTCTTCCAGATTCAGGACTGCAGTTCTCATTCTGCGGCGACGTTAAGCTGATTGCGTAAAACGTCACGCTCTATTACGGTATATAAAGCAACTAACTGACTTCCGTGTAACAAGTTTATTCTAGGCAGACGCATCCAAGGATTATATCAGTTGGAAACGTGAGCGGCTAGTAAGATCTTGAAGATGCTAGTAATGTGCGAACTTAATAAGCTGCATGTCATTTGGTTTACATGACGCCAAGTAATGTACTAAGTTCTGAGGAATAGATATTCTGTAAATGGAAGGTGTCATCTGTAGGCGTCCTTTGTCTCAAGTGCCACACCGACTGATGGACATCACTAATCATTGTGCTCGATCAGCCAATTAATTACTTTAACTTTTACTTTCCTACAGCGTAATATTGTGGTAACTCCCAATTACTTAATCCCTATTGGTGTTTATTCGCGGCAGTACGTGCGCGCTTTGAGAAGACAAGAAGTCGACGGTTCTCTGATTGCAGACAAATTGGCATTTTGGCATGGGGCTACTAATTATGTTGCCATTTTTAGTCACGTTTATTTTGCAAATAGCGAATTGAACTCTGATTAGACGGCGCGGCACTGTGTACAGGTAATAAGTTCGTGGTTATTAAAGCTCAATGTGTGCCCGGATTCTCGCATATGCCTAGCGATTAATGGATGCACGCCTTCGAGTAAGTGGAATTATTGTAATTATCGTAGATGCCTGCTTAAGAATCATGGCAAGTGTTTCCACGGTGATTGTGTATTGCAACTTCCATTTAAAATATAGAGCAAGTCTATGAAAAGTAAATTGAAAATGAAAGTCTTGATATTCGCTAACGGTGAGAGCACGACGCAAACTCAACTGCCAACTTCCTTACAAACGATTACCATGTCTAAGCAATGTTTCAATTAAGCGGCAATTAATATAACTTTGGTTATCTGATCCTGCAGCACACGATAAACACAGCTAATATTAATTTATTTCCTCTTCATGTTAAACATAATCAATGCGCCAGCGAAGCGATTTTTATCGCGCAAGAAGAATGTCTTTAGCGGCACATACAAACCTGACTAAGTGAGACTCCAAGCCACTAAGTCAAACTGCTGTTTCTTCACCCATTCTTTAATTAATTTATTTTGTAAGAACATAAGAGCGGTATCTTTCGTATTGTCTTGGAGATTTTAATTTTTTATGTTTTAAGGCGACAAATTACAATTTGTAATTAGTAAAGACGCGATGTTCTATATAAAATAATCAGAAAAATAGCATAGAAACGCGTAATTGGCGATTCAGTTCTGTAATCTGTCAAAATAACACGAGGCAAACGAGCTTTTGCCAAATATTTATTATTATGAGCATGTAGCCGATGTCATGCTGGCTTCTGCTTCATCCTCGGTATTTGTATTTCATTTCCATGTATTTCACACGGAATCAGGTGCAAGTTTTTTGTGTGATTTCCTATTGGTTTTAAGTTTTCGTGGTGTTTGATCATGTTGTTTAATTTATTGGCGCAGTATGACATTATGTCGTGATATTGTACATCGATTTTGTTTATTTAAGTTGGTTAGTTAGAAAATTGCGATTTCTTTCATAACTTGATTAACTTTTTTTAGACTCAAGACTTGTAAAAAATGTAGCAAATAATTTTTGACCTTGATATCTCTGTGAAGTAGCCTGATTCACTTCATTAATTCTTTTGACACTAAAAAATTATATTTCATATAATTGAGCAAGATTTAAAGTTACAACAATTTTAATTATTATGATCATGCAGACAACAATTTCAGAGCATGTTAACTGGATAGAAATATTTATTCAAATGACAAAAGCGCAGCGTCGCCTCTGAGAATTGCCCGCATAAAGAAAGGCGACGACTCCTTGTCCTCCTCTTGATTGGCGTTATTAATTTCAACATGTAAATCTAAAATAAATTACAAACACTTATTGTTAATAGCTGGGGATTATTCACTTCAAGTATTAATTAAAGCTGACAACCGCAAAATGTGTATTAATAAGCGCGAAATATGCGCGCGCATACACGCCAGCACGTGCGTGTATATATGATTTGCGTTGTTTTCTGCATTTAAATTAGCAAACCTTGTGTAGCTGCATTGCAGAGATGCCGAATGCAGTTAAGATAATATGTGATGAGCGGCTTACGAATGAAGATCATGCACAATTAAGAACACGAAACAACCATGCGAATTGCATAGAAGAGCAGCGGCTTTCTTGGTCGGTCAATTTATCGTCTTTAAGTACTGAACACAAATGAATTGCATGGTGTCTCCTACTTGTTGCCTTGAATGCAGTAAAACATACCAAGTTATGGAAAGGTATTAGAGGTAAATTGGTATTTGCACACCCCATTAATCCAAAAGACAATACCTAATCGATTGGTTGTAAGTGTCAATAAAAGCTTTGTTCATGAATATTTATAAGGTAACCAAGTACATCTTTCATTCATTTTGTTTAAGAAGCAATAGTCTCACTGGGTTAAAGTTATAACAAGATCGTTAAGACTATAGTCACGCGTTTCTTTACATACTTTGTTGCCATACAATTTAACAAACAACCATCTTCAACTTAATGCACCAAAAGACTCACAACAAACTCAGATTTAAGTTTGGTAATAATTTTTTGCCTTACTTATTTACTTTATTTAAAGAGCAAGATTTTCACTTGCGGTCAAGATTTATGGCAGGCATATCTAACTGCCATTTAGAGACTGAGTTATGGCTCATCAGCGACTGCATCTGTCAGGCCAGGGAATAACAATTAAGGGCTCTGTGGCATTAAGCATATTTTCAGATAGGAGGGCAATTAATCAAAAATGCATAGGGCGCGGGTGGTAAAATTTATCTTCGAATGTCACAATATCTTAGACATTCTATTAAATTTAACAACAATTGTTTGTACTATTGATTGAGCATCGTGATGCAACGGCCACTGGCTTCGAGCTATATAGACACAATTTGTATTAATAATCGCCGCTGTTTATCTGCCAGACTTGAAAAGCTACATTCAGCTATTGAAATTGATGCAAAGCGGAGTGTTGCACAAGATTGCACGCGATTGTCTTGCTGCAGTTTTCTTCATGGCACCCATTCAACACCATATTTAATCTGTAAATGCCATCAAATATGGAACTAATGACCTATAGGGATAGGGTAGCCATACAGCCTTGCCGCGAAAGTAAAAGTAACTAATTGTCTCGCAGTGTTTTGGTGTTACCGATTGTCTTTAATAGATTGAGTGTAAATAGAGATTTTAAGATATAATTTTATATAATTGACATCTACAAAGTATAAATGGTGTTAAACACATTGAAATCTTCAAGAACAAAAACAAAGTGTTTCAATTTTACAACAAAAGATTCATGAAAGTAAAACTCGTCTTAAAAGAAAATAGTAAAACGTCTCATATTGTAGATTTTTCTAACATAACAATTTATGAAATGAGATCATCTTACTGATAACGCCAATAATTATCTAAATGTACGAAATACTGATAATGCAAACAATTGTCGAGCTGGTTAGTAATGAGCCCACAAACGATGTAGCGCGAACCGCGTCGATCTCACATTTCCGATAACTTTGGCAAGAATATAAGGCGTTTGTGACAACACAGCCGTACAGTCTTGTGTGACATGTGTTGGCATACATGTTTCCCTTCGATACCAAGTAATTTATGGGTTCAAGCAGTGTGTTTACAAACTCATGCAACGGCCAATGCTAAGTAAAACTACTTGACGATGTACTGCAGTGCCCAGCTTAGAGTTTCTAGATATGGCTCCCTCTTGCCCACCCCAGCACATCTCAGTGGAGTTGTAGGCCTATCATGTCTACAATCTGCACTGTATCGGTGTTTGTATCACGGCTGACCATTGTTTTTCCTCCTCGCGTGATTGAGGAGAGGTACACACAGGATAAACGGCGCACAAAGGCGCGCAATCGGAAGAGACAAACGCGAAAAGCGTATGCTGGGGGGGAAAAACCTATGTTTTCGAATGGAAAATCAATTGCATTGCAAAAGGCATGTACATACAAGCTGTACTTACCGACTCACCACTAAGCAGCGTTTTTCCTCTTCGATTTTCGAAGCTCACCTTTTTGTGCCCCGCATCGCAGGTATACGCTCAAGACTATCAGATTGCCATTTTCGCTTTCTGCCGCATGTCTCCAGCATGTAATCGAGGTTTCAATAAATGTGGCGAGGCTGTTCTGATCGAAAGCATATTTGGGATCTTGATAGATGCAAAATAGCTGGTCGGCGCTCGCCAGACTTCGCATCGCGTCTTTGCATTCCCGTCTCATTACTTATAATTTATTTATGTTTTCGTTGTGTGTCTGGAAGTTGGGCGTCGCAGTCAATGCGTGTATGGGATTGTTTATCGCACAGACAATTTGCTTCTATTTGCTTGTGGAAGAGATTGTTACGAGAAATTCGTGGGAGTTCAGAACATATTACACAAAATTCAGGCTTCATTGTCTTTTTGCTACAATTTTTATAACATGTAATTTAATGGCAGGCCAGGTCAATCGCACCGGATTAGTATGGAGCTTGGACACACGTGCGTCCATTTGCTGTGTGAAATAGAGAATGTGAAAAATTAAATTCATCATATGTCTGCTACTTTTGGTCATAATTGAAAGGAGAAGTTAAACCGCCGATAAATTCGCAAGGCGTGGTAAAGCTCACTAAAAGTCAATCCGCAGCGGTGGGCCAAAATTAAACTACGCCGGGCAATACTCATTAACATTTCAATAAAGTCATAAAGATTTAAACAATTCCATTCTTCGCGTGCACTAAAGTCGGATCGATTTATGGTGCCATAATATTAAATTTTAAGAAAATAATTATAATTCAACAAAGGCATAATTTTCAATATTACATTTTGATGTCGTAAATATATACGAAATCTCATACGTTGCGTCGTCCCTTTTCGATTTCGCTCAGATAATAGTCGGCAAGTCCAATCATCATAAGTTAGGAATTTGCTCACGGTTTCCTTACACAGGATTTGGCCACTTCTTAGCGTTCATTATTTTAAAGGCCTTTTTACAGCCGAATTTATTAGTCGTTTTATGTGTATTTGTTGGCACATTCTGCTTAGGCTGAATGCTCAACACGCCAAGAGTTAAGCGGCTTTGACTCGGATCTTTGTGGCCGCGCTGGACGAATAAATGGTGGCCCTAGAGCCGCGCCAGATCGCAGTAGGTGACCACCCAATACACATTTGTGTACATAAATCTCAAAACGGCAATCGATTTCACTCACATCTAGAGCTGTAATAGTTGGCTGAGTCGCGCTTTACAAAAGTTGGGTTATTGATTTTTATTTGCATTTTCGTAAGAATTTCGACAACACTGTCAACGCGATTATTAATGGCCGGACGTCAAGCGGATCGTGCGAATAAATTGTATTATTTGAACTGAATAATTTGATGATAGTTGCACAACGCAGCGACTCAGAGTGCACGCAGAGGGCACTGGGATGTGCAGCGTGGCCACAGCCAATGAGGCGGACACGCTGCAGTTGGGCATCGGCAATTTCAAATTGGACTTGAATTGTGAGTGTCCTGAGGCGGTTCGACAGAGATTATTCAACGAATTTGTTCGGATGCAATTTATGGTCAGCCTGTACATTGGCGTGGGTTTCTTGTGATTCCTTTAAATTCTTTAAATGCATGTTGGTTTAATGCTTAAACGACAGTTGAAATTGAGAATTCTATATGTAATTATTGGATGTACCTATTGACTATTCATCAGTTGAAATATTTATTCAATAAATCACGATTAACATAAAAGAGGTATGAACAAAGAAGTTATTAATTATACTTTACTCAAAAGACAACAATTGCTTGAGAGAATATGAGAGGTTCTGTGAGAAAAAAATATATTAAAAAAGAAACTATAGTAGATACTTCAACAATTCCTTAAGATGAAGACGGTTGCATTTCATTAAATTAGAGAACTCATTTGTAAACATATCCAACATCAAGCTGTGCTTTGAAAATTAAGTAATAAAAGAAGCGGCGCATGATACCCAGCTTCGCAACATAAACGCCGTTTGCCGATTGTGAATTTGAAAAATTGCTATTTTTATGTTTGCTGCTTCAATAATCCAGGCAAAAAACAAAATGTTAAATGATTGATGGTTTAATTAAAATGAGGTAAAAAGAAGCGTCCTTTATGTTGATATCTGTAAGTCTGACAAGCATAAAAACTACAGATTCAAGGAAAGAAAATCCATCTTAAGAAAAAAATTTACATTTTTCTTACATATTTTTTAAGCGCCACACAAACATGTTGTAACATAATTGAATTCCCGACAAACAGCAATTGCATTATACCGTCTTTAGAACAATATCATCAATTATACTAATAAATTAGAATTATTCAGTGGCAGGGTATATTGCACCGTGTAAACCACAAACGACGCCCTTAGATTAAAGGCTCGTCGCGCCCAATGGTGTGAGGTTAAGTGGTGTATCAATTTATTTCTTTTCAACGCATTTCTTTGGTTAATAAAACCATTGCTAAAGTGCAACGAAGTTATTACTACATTTATTGTTATCACTCTACGCGAATCGCTTCAAGAAATAAACATAAAGTACAAACAAGCACTTAACAAAAGGCCGCGCATAAAAATTGGGGTCAAATTACAACATAGGTTTTATGTATTTTCAATGCGTTAAAAGGATGGTAAAGGATTCATGCAGATTGAAAATGCATTTCTTGTTGCAGTTTCTCGCATGTGTACTGAAATGCAATATTTTATTTGTTTTAATTAAATCACCAGCAATGTGCGTGTTATCAAGATTGATGCACTACTTTGTTGAACTCGAGGCTGTAGACGGTCACCTAAGTGGCCTTCTAGACACTTGCAATTGACAATGAATAAAATGCCTCAATTTATTTGCGTATAAAGAAAATATATTTGGCTGCCGTTTGTTATGGTGCGAAAACACAATTAATGGCTAAGAATAAATACTTTCAACTAATTCTAGATATTTTTCACTACACATTTATACACAAATTTGTTTGTATTTTTAACGAAAACATGTCGTTAGGTTGATCTTAAATCTAATAAACATTCAATTTATTGTCAATTCAATTACAATACGAATACAATAAATGTAAATGTTGTGAGAAGAGAAAAATGCGTTTTTTTTATCACAACAAATCTTCTTAAATGCAGACTCACTTCTTTGATGTTGCATTCTTTGGACCTGTTCTTTGGACTTGTAATTCGCATATTCTTGTGTCACTTTTTGTTGGTTGCAACCTATTAACAAGATTCTACTTTGGCTAAGACATAAACAATGTCACATACGAGTATAGTTATTCGTTTATCTTAGATAGATATATATTTTGTTTATTGGTCTAGTCATTGATAGCTATTGGTCCATGCAAGGCCGACTCCCGATTCTTTGAGACTTTGTGGTACACCTTCGACTATTGCTAGCTCTGATTTCGATCTCAGTTAGGACGAATACGTTTAAACGCACTTGAATAGCAAAAAAAAAAGGATCTTCCAACTAACGAAAAGATGTGGTCAGATAGATTTAACGATGAAACTCATGGGAATGCGTTTTACGTTTTCTAGACTTCGTGGGATCAGAAAAAAGTAATTTTGTTCTTAAAACCTTATACATATTTAAACATATTAATGAGTTCATTATTGAAGGTATAGAAATGAAGTGAAACTGAAAAAAAGCTCTCACCTGCAGATTGACCTCAATAAATCAGAACAATGCTAATTGACTTCAACATACAAACAAAAATTCACCTGCAATCCCCGCACTACACGTGCATGTGCAATGTGCAATGTGCATTGATGTAAATGGGCCCTGAATGCCCATGCATATCAATAAATTGTGCTGAAGCGCGGCCGTTGCAGAGTGCACCCCATCGCATATGTTTTTAATGCGATTCGTACAATAAACGGGAAACGTATAGGATGCAGCATAAGGCGAAGACGACGACAAACAACAATGGAAAATCACGTGCACATGTATATATAGATTGGTTACAAATTGGAAGCTGCATATAGGATTATGCAATAAATGGAACAATAAGGCAATGTCAGCCATTAATAAATACTGATATTTATTGTTACATATTTTATTGACTATTCCTCCCAGTTTTATTAGACTCATCGTGACTGATGATGTTTTCGTGCACGCTTGCCATAGTTTCTAAGTGCACTGTAATCTCTATATAAATGCAGTATACAATAAGAAATTTAATTTGATTTTCAGGCAAATAACATAACTCTGAGCTCCCATGGAAAAATTAAAATTTATTTTAAATAAAGGCTTAGTCCGAGGAGCATTGGATGCTGACTTACAGTATTTGATGCTTTTAAAATGGTAATTTGGGTGGATAGAAAATTGGTTTGAGTGCAGCCTTAGCCAGCATGTTTGTTTGCGCAGAAAACATAAATTTCACAAAAACTGCCACTTGTTCTTAGAGGACTTAGATGAGATTAAATGTTCTCTCATTACTTTAGCGAGAGGAGCATAGAAACTAGGAGGAGTTTAATTGATTGTAATGGATTTTTGCTTGAAAATTGTTTTCTATGTACATAAGATTCAGAGTCGCCCTTTTAAATGGTAACAAGTTCCACAGTCGTTTTTGCAGTTAAACACAATTCACATAGTTTAACAGAGAATTTCAAAGAAAACATTACACATAAATTTTTGCGAAAGACCCTATAATTTGCCTCTTGGTGACATTTTTAGTCTATTAAGATATTTTTGAAGCTTTCCTATACGAATAGTTTAAAATTTCAACATCCACTTATTATTTAAGTATTAGAATTTTAAGTTTTTTTTTTTACTTATAAGTATTAGTATATATAAAGTATACATAAATGTTGCACAATGTAATAATTTGAGATACAACTTTTGTTTTATTTACCTATTTTCCCATGATTGAACTTGAGTCTAGACTAAGAAAAATATTCATTTCAAGTCGTAATCATAACTATAAGAAAGGTTGATCTATTTGTGTCGGCGTATTCTCGAATCAAGAAGCACAACCGACAACCGACGAAATGATGATTAATCATACTAAATTGATTTAGCATACAAAAGATATCATCATATCATAAATACTTAACATATGCTTCATTCTATACAAATGCGTCGAGACGTCATTCATATATTTATGTATAAATAAATACGTTTGATTTGAAAGCAACAAATACAATTTCAGTGCTACGTGAATTTCATATCAAAGCGATGAGTTTCGCAATTTTTTCCCATGCCACAAGTGCGTTATCGCGCCGCGCCATACGTGAAATTATTCGCGATATTTATTTATTGATCGCGAAAGTTGGAGTGGCCATAATGAAGAAAGTTCAAGTTTAAATATAAAATTCCAATCACTAATTGTTGGTGTTTGTTTGAAAAATGTACACAACCGGAATGTAATTGCTCCGGACCAACTGCGCTGGCATAACAACAAGCGCATATAAATAGTTGCCGTGTGTGCCTATATGCACTCGGCGTACATTAAATGCGTGAATGTTTTAGTTGCATTGTGTTTTCGCGCAACTGAAGGAATTATTGAGATAGCGCTCAATAAATACACGTGCAATAAAACACAGCACGAAACCTAAAAGGTTCTGTGGACGCGGCTGAAGGAGCCGCCAGCGCTATAGTTAAGCCATAATGTGGAGTCAAAGGGCTCAGCAGTGAGCTGTGAGGACATGGAAATGGCGACAAAATTATTCCAACCGGATACTGTGGCGCGATGCGTAAATAAATACATTTTAATGTCTTCGGTCATTTCTCAGTTGCCATGGCAATTCCTTATTGTGGTCGCAAAGGCCATTTGTTCCTGCTGCTGCTATTCAGACGCGCAGATAAATCCGTCTCTAGTTATTTTTAGACGCCATTTCCCTGGCCTGGCTGGTATTCCCAATTCGCGGCTCTCGGGATTCTCAAACTATGTAAATCGATAAATTTGCTTCGTTTCTTCGTAGAAAGATGATTTTTTTCCTCGCACAGAATGTGCGCGTACATTCGATATGTTGCGCGCGAATTTTTCCTATTCCAGATGTGCTTTTTTGTGTGTATGGTATACGAGTGTGTTGTTAGTTTTATGCGGTTTTCACAATATATTGTGTGCAAGGAGTTTCAACATATGTGCTTAATCGGAGAGAGGTGCAATTGTTGCGTAGGCCAGAGGGATAAAACTTATAGTTACCGCGTGCAACATACACAAACTTTATTGGAAATAGGCGAGCGAGATAAGAAAAAGAGCTTCGAGACATGATCAACATGGTGATGATTTTCGGTTTGCATGTTTCACTGACTTTGACTTTACGCATTCGAGATTTTGCCATTATTTTGTGGCGATTGTAAAAATAGCTCGTCTGATTTATTTACTCTTAAAGTCCTAGACAATTGATATTATGATTAAGATGGGAATATAAACGTGGTGATCGTGAAGAGTGATCTCGTGGGCATGATTCTTCATCGAGTTTATTGTTTTGCTTGTTATGCTTTTATCTTATTGGAGTTTAATGTATTCCGATTTCAAGACTGGCGAACAATTTAGCTAATAATAATATATTGAATTTAGCTGGCCAATTATGGCGAACACAATTTTCTTTTATGTAATTTTGATTGTCGAGTGTTTTCGTAAGATTTTTGAAGTTTAAGAAAATTGTGTGAGGTCTTAAAACGGACATTGATCGAATTAAATTAGTTTGCGCGTTAGACTCGCAAGTGAGACTACAGACTTGACCTTAAAAGCTAATTAAAAAGAAAATGATTTGTTTGTATGCTAAAATTGTAATAAAACAAATTTATTGTACGATTGATTGATTTTATTTGTATGAAATAACTAAAATTCTACAATATTTTTTACTTCCAATTGATTTCCAATGCCTTTCCAAAACAGCATTGAACATTAAAATGTAAAACTTGCCACAGTTTCCATATACCCAAATGAACCATATATACAATTGTGGCAACACTTACTTTCACTAAAATTCACATATCATGAACAAATGTACAAATATGTAGGTGGAGCAGGAACAAATCTCGACCAAATCAAATTGAAAATTATGAAACGGCGCACATGTAAACGCTAAAATTAAATCGACACAATAATCTTAGATTGAGCCGCGAATGCAAAAGTGCAAGCGCGCAGACTCAATTCAATAGAGGCTGAAAGCTGTTTTTACAAATGGCTTGAAATGTGGAGATAGCTCTGGCTGATATGGCTGGCGCATAAACACATTAAACATTTGTGGGCTTTCATCGGCCAATATAGCGACCATCCACTTGCAGCGAATATGGTGCATGAATCGTGATAGTGCACTTCCATTTTTCAAATGCCCGTCCGATAAAATCGCGCACATTCAAACGGACATACGTTCCTCACTGTTCACAATGCCCAGCTTCCATTATGAGGGTAGCCTCCTGCTCCAAATACCAACGCAAAATGCGGCAATAGATCATCACCTAAAAAAGCTTGCTGGCTAAGAGGATGGATTACTTATCACGAAACTCTATTCCATTTGAATAGAGTAATAAAACACATACAACTATGGACTTGGTGAAACCGGTGCTGCGGATAAATTAAATTATGTATTAATCCCATAAATTCAACACAATTGCCACTGGCGACAATCGTAGCATGTAATTGCGATTTATGCTTTGATAGACAGTTCGAGCGTAAACATGCAATGCGCCGATATATCCACCAAGCAAGTCTAATGGTCATCATGCCGCCCAAACTACACGACCTTTCCAGCGTCGCGTTGGTGTGGCCGCTGCGTTAGAGTCAAAAGATCGACCAAGGTCATGATCATGATTCATGAACATCTCTTCAATTTCTATGCATACATACGTGTAGTCGTGTAAGGTGTTAAAAGCAACATCGGACGGAAAACTACAAAAGCAAAGCGCCAGGCCAGCCAGTGAGCACAGGAATTTAATGTGGCGGCAAATTTACGACCCTTTGCCCATTAGACATGGCCACAGTCCATTGTAGTACATCTTACCGACATCACTCTTTTCATTAAGTCTGTCGATTCGCCGCTGTGTAAATATTTGAGCCGTTTAACATATTAATTTCCTTGTGGGATTCGCATCCCCTATAAGACGCTGCAGCTAAAATGTTCTTAAAATAGTTATTACTGGCATTGATTGTGCCCATTATTTATTCACACCTCTTTGCGGCTGTAACTTTGCTGCAATCCTCATGTAATATTATTTTAAATAGAAGAATGCAGCTATAGATAAATGCAAGTATACATGCAGGATCTCAATTTGCATATTAAAAATTATGCACAATAACTTTGGTTCACTGTAACTTTCGATTTTCTCAGTGTGTAGGCTTGCATTTTATGATATCTCAGCTTCAGTAGGGTACCTGGATGCACGGTTTGCTGCTCTGCGTGCGATTTTATATGTGAATTCGAATTTAATTACGATTCACAACATTATCTACTTATTTATGATCTTACCTTGATGTTGTTATCGTTGTTTTGTACATTCGCTGCAGCAAAATTAAGATCTTCTGTGTTACACATACAACAGAATAAATAAAATCGTTGTAATTGATATGCCTGAATTGTGTCTAAATTATATAGATTAATAAACTGTTGAGACTTTAAGTACTTCATGTAATTAAACTTTAAGTCTTTACATGTTAATCGACTCTTGGATAAAACTAATTTAGCTTTTTAGATTTAGAACTCGTATTTGTGATTTGTTGTGCCGACTGGCTGGATAAATCGGATACAGAAGCAGACGACCTGCAGACCATAGGCCAATACAAAATTTATTACAACTTTGTTAAACTGACAAGATGAGTCTATTGTGTTTGAGTTTTCTGTCGTCTATTTTTCTCGTAAACTGCGTCTGACATTTTGTCTACATATTATATTGCATATATGTCCTTTGAAATGGGCGCATGCAGATTGTGGTGTGCAGACAAGTTACAAGCAAAATCAGATAGAAATATATCCCTTGATCGAATTGCAAATGAAGAAACAAGTGTAATTCGTAATTCCCTTTTGATTTATTTCTATCTTTATATATTGAAATAATAAATAAATAATATTTTTTGACAATATAATGCATTCAATTGTATACGGTTAGGGAATGAAGCATGCGCATGTGCGTTGCAGCAGCGTGGGCTTTGCACAATTGCTTCGCGGATGTCCATAAATACAAATATATCCTGTTCAAATGAAACAAATCTATGAAATTGGTTTATCATGTTGAATTGATTTATGGGGCGCCAAGTAATGCGAATATGTATTTATGTTTGGTATTAGATTAAAAATATAATAAAATTCATGTTGTATTGAATACATTGTAGGATATGTGGAAAGTATTAGAAAATGTTTGTTGAAATTTTGCAATGTTAAATTAATCGAATTTATAAAGTAAATCAGAAGCACATGTTTAAATTAAATGCGTAAAAGCCATTTTATAAAAGATTTTAGGTCAAGATTAAGAACAGTTTTTTCTCATGAATAAGAATGAAAAAACATTGGTTTGGTGTTGCAATAAAAGTTTTCAGCCATTTAACAATAATGAAAAGACTAAATAAAAAAATACTTTTAAGTTTTGAGTGCAACTTAAATAATGTTACGGTAGATAAATAGAAGGCCACAATGGTCGCGTTGCTCTTTATAAAAACGCAAGTCAAATGAAGTAATTTGTTATTGTGGTTTTCTTTCAAGTGTCAACGGCAAGACCTTAAACGACATCCAAGCTGATGTAATTTTCAACAAGTAATTGATCTATTTGTGAAAATGTGCTGAAAATTCATAAATACAATGACACCAATCTTATTGTAAGACTTTTGTATTCAAGTGACAACACGAATTTTCCGTAAGTCCAAGAAACTGTACGTAATGTATTATGTGCAATATTGCGGTAATGAAATTTTACACAATTTACGAGCGTGTTATAAGTAACGAGCCTCACACTATTAATTTATGATATTGTCTTTTCAATTTTCAACAATTTAATTGGAAACTACACGTTATTTTACTTTCAACGCCTTTCACCTCAATTTACAAACAATCTTATATCAGCATTAAGATTATGCTGCTACGCCCGCGCGCCTCCATTTTATTGTCGATATAGATTCGATATTGCTATTCTATGAAATTAAAGTATTTACCTTGAATTTTGGACACAATTTTTTTTTTGTATACATAATTTGAAACGCGTGCGTGTCGCTAAGCGCTTGATGTCTTTGCGTCTTAATCTTCAGCGTCGACAAAACAATGTTAGCATTGTGTACGAAAAGTATAAACCCATACGATTAAAGGTTTTATGTGATTGAATCATTAAATGAGTATAATTCGCCTTGGTTATAAATATGGTAAATTGAATATGACAGACCAATGCAGACATGCAGTCGCTCATTGTTTGGCGCACATACATTCTCGCCCCTTGCGTTGCCACTTACCACTTTGCCAGCATTTCAGCTCAGAAACTCGAATGCCGCGGGTTAGGAAATAGATCAGCACTTCAAGCTGCAATTTGTATCACTAATAATTCTTTTATTTATTTTATTTGTGTTCAAGGAAACGAGAGCAAAAGATGTAGACAATTGCACGAATGGCTTACAGCAATTGTTGTGTGTTAAAAACAATTTCACAATGAAAGTGAAAGACTCCAAAGCGGCAAGCACGAGTACGTGTGTGCATATGTGGACTACAGAAAGCACGTATTTCGAGCAAATACACCATTGTAAACGCAGCTAACTACTTGTAATTATTTTATTGGCTTGCAGCGGGCGGTGGCCTGACTTTGGTTTGCAATCACATTTTATATTAGTTGCTCTAATTTCTGCTCCATATTCGTAAAGTTCTTTGTCTTTAACTGTTTTATCTCAATGTGTTTATAAATTAATCTTTGCTCCGTTCTACATCGATTGTTTAAGTTTTGACTCATTTATGAATTATGTTTCATTTCATTGTTTAAGATCGTTGATTATAACGACAATTAAAGTGATTAATAATTTAGACTTTCCATGGTTAAGTTGAATACTTAAAATGAGATAAGATTTTGTTTTTTGACCTTCAAATAAGGAACGTTATTCTATAGATAATGTACAAGATATATTTTTTAAAATATTTAATGAAGTCGTAAAGATTTTTATGCTCTTTAATTTTATGTAAATATTTATATATTACCACTTTCATTTAATCTGTTAAACATTTATTAAATCTATTAAATAAAGAAAGTTTACGATAACGTTAATTATAAGATGAGATAAAAAATTATGTTTGAAATGATTTACCTTTAGCTTAAATAAATGGCTTTCTCAAGATAAATTGTGCAAACTTTATGGACCGACATAAAATCTCGTTAAAAATTCTTTATATTCATAAATCCTCAAATTCAATTTTGAATTTACGATGTGTACTGACTATTTGCCAAATAAGGAAATTTCAGGAACATAAATTGGTAAATCTTTCTTGCCGTAATAATAATAATAAAGACAAATCCATTTGGTTAACACGAAAACAAATTACCAAGCGATGCAATACGTCCAATTTGCATATTGAATAATGATAATTCTCGACCGAATCTTTGATCCTATATTCAAAGTGAATCTTCCGCCAAACACACGACAATACCACAATACAAGACGATATACCTGAAAGTCCACGTAGCGGCGCGCATATTCCCTCAATCGTTAATTTAATGCTACCGCAAATATATTAGGTATGATAGCGAATGCATATTGCGTCATATATGGTAGTGCAAAGAGCATATTTACTACATTTATGTCATCGAATGGGCACATAATGCTAAATAAAGAGCAGCATTTGTTGTTTGGCTGCTCTGTTTTCGTGGAAAAGTTATTAATTTGATATTCAATGGGATTGCATTTGCAGCAGCCAGCAGATCCATCTGTAAAGCCGCGCTTCAATGATGGCAAGCAGCGCAAGCAGAAGGCGAACGGCCAAGGTTTTTGCATTTTACTCCTTTTTTATTTTGTGTTTTTTTTTTTTTTAATAAAACAGATTTTGTTAAACAAAATCTATTGTGGTTTCTATGGTGAGTCGTGGCTGAATGCAAACGAAATGAATTGTAAGTTGTAATTGTCCACATATTTAGTGTAGACTGCAACGAATTATTGTTAAATAGTGCTGGCTGGCAAATTGTCTAGCCCGAACTCCGAAGATGGATGCAAGTTTAAAGATTAGCTGACTTTACAGACACGACATTTTATTGGAAACAACCTATGAGAGCTGTTAATGTTCAAATGGCGCGTTGGACGACACACGTGTACTCAAGTATATGTGTCTGAAGTTTTTGGGAAGTTTACCCATTCACCAGATGACTCATGACTTGCGGAATGCTTGAGGTAGGTTGGTGCGTTCGACCACAATGAACTTTTGAGGCCACGTTTACTAATAAGTGACTTTATAAACGGTAGTTTATTAATGTTTCTTCGAATTTAATGTGAAGACATAGGCAATGGGTGCCATTGTCATCTCATTAAACTGTTACGCAAACTCATCTGTGAAGCAAAAATGCATTGTCATCGCACTTTTGATAAACTACTTGAATTGGGCGTGTCTAGGAAACAATAACCTGCTGCAATTAGGACCCGATTGACGTTGTTGCAGCCAGCAGAGTTATTCAACAATATACATAATTCAATCAGCTTCGATTCGTTATTTCATCCATACATATGCGAATTGCATCGAAATGTGAGTGCATTTTTACATAATTGATTAATCAATAACTATCACGCTCCACTAATGTTACAGTTTTTGATGTGTTTTCATAAATCGCTGCAAATTGACGGTTCGTTACGCCTCTGTAACATATATAATCGGTACATGTACACCACTTTCATCTACGCCAATAAAACAAACAATGGAATGTTACCGCATAAGAGATTATTGAAAAATTATTTCCTCATCATATGTGTATTGTGTGTGTTTCGGTTTGGTTTAGATTCACATTGAGACGTTGAGGAAGTGAATAATACATAGATTTCGGCCTGAAATTTGCACTCAAGATGCGGCACAATTTGAATGCGGCGCGGCGATTCGTTCCGCGTCGCGAATCGAGAATGAATTTGTCAATGTCAAATCAGCCACCCTTAGCAAATAACTTAGACGACATCGCTTAATTGCACTGCAGTGCAAATGGCAGACATGAACTGCAGCCCAACAAGTACGGCATGAAGGTAAAACCCTCGATGCACATGTTATTATCTTTGAACTGCGGTTCCCCCGCGCGTAAATTTACTTAGTCGATGGTGGGTAAATGAACTGAACCACGGTCTACACGAATCTATAGCAGAATCGTAGATTTATAAATGCCATTCGAACATTTGTAAATGTCTCTCAAGATTACAATTAAGTCCTATTTCTTCGATAGAACTGGCGACTTTTTTGCTGGATTAAGAGCCAATAAAAGCTATTTTTGTTCATACTTGTTGTATTTTCGAATTAAAGAATAAATGCAAAAGATTATGGAAAATTTTTTGTCACCAAAGTTTAATTAAAACGATTAATAAAGTACTAATGTTGAATAAGCAAGAAACTGAAGATAATCGTTAAATTTTATTAATTTTACTTCCAATATTGCAGACAATGCTGCATAATGATGCTCAAATGTTAACCCCCCTCGGCGTAAGGTGTTAAATAAGATTGTTCCGGTTTAATGTGACCTAAACTATACTTCTTCGGCATTATCAACACTTGATCTTTGGCGATTTGCACACACGACGATCAGATAAATATACAAACGAAAATATATGTAGCAGAACGCAAACGTACGTAAGAAATGTTTAAAGTCAACGTGCAAAAAATTACCAACACAAAAAGTAAAAGTGTTTTACAGCGAAAAAGCGCCTTATCGTGATTTTAATCAGCTTTTAATGTAATTAGTTCCATTGATACAATCAATAAATCATTAAGTCTGTCCAATAAATTCGATCAATTTCGCAAGGCGTCGCGTCGCGTAACCAACGCCAATAGCTGTAAAAGCAACACAAACCCAATAATTTAACATTTATTAATTTGCGATCAGAATGCCATCTTCAAGGCATTATTCCATAGAAATGCAGAGATACCATCGGCCAAGTGTAGGCGCAACACTGTAGACTGCAGACGAAAGGTATTT
>JANSTS010006337.1:58601-79554 GCA_026546915.1 Sylvicola fuscatus | reverse complement strand
ACTTTCTTTTTTTTACTTAAAATCGATTCTTGACCTTAAAGGAATTGTTTTTTTTTTGACCTTGCTTACTGTTTAGCAAAGTTATTATAGTTTTATTTATTGTATGTAGAAGTAAGTGGTTTTATTGATAGCAGAGCAAAACTTCTTACTATCAAGGTTGAAGGTTTTTTTTTGACAGCAAAGTCGTTAGCTTTGTTAAGGAATTTAATAATGACGTACGTAATGACATCCATTTTTGGTCGCACTGACATTTTTTCTCCACCACTTTTTTCGGTTCAGGAGTTGTCAAAACGTGTTTCCTCATCATTAAAGTTGGTTGTAAAAAACGGATAACAAGAGTACATCTACTACCGCATATATTAAATAAAAATAAAAATCCGATTTGTTGGGTACGAATACAAATTAAAAAACAAAACCAAATCTCTCTCATCGATTATTCCGCCATCAGAATGAATTGAAGTCCTTAGTTACCAAATGAAGTCTTAAACATCCAAGAATTTCGTTAATTAACTTTAATCGCATACACAATGTCTTAGAATCACTCCTACACCCTTCCATCTTTTAAAATAATTTCAACACACAAGTTTCAATTCAACGACAAACCAACGAGTGACCCATCCAATTAATCTAAGATGTTACCGTTGTGTGTGGCATTAATGAAATGTAAAGAAATGCTCCACCGCATCCTGCTGGTCCCAATTGGATCAGTGTGCATTCATGGTGAAATTACAATGACAGAATTACTTTTTCCGCACCTCTAATCCTCACCAGACGTACACCGCACCATTCGTCTTTGCGCGGTGCCTTGCACTTGTCATCTGTGCTTACTTTCCACTTCATCTTGATATACATTTCATTTTTTTGTTGCCACGATCTAGCATTGCACTTCCTTTCACTCTCTCTATGGGTTTAATTCAATTTTGTTCATCCACAGGATCGAGTATAATTACATTTTCTTAGAATACTCGCCGAGCTTCGGGCTTACAACAACATGCAGCTTCTTTAATTCCGTATAAGCATTAAAGGAACCCTTATACTGTTAGAAATAATATCGAGAAGAATAGACAAAACGGTTTGTTTTCGCTCGTCCTTTTTTTGACAGCTTCTACTGTGAAATGGCATCCCCACGACGGGTGGAAGCTGTTTTTACGCTGAATTTGTTTGGACAAAGTTTCCCGTTTGTTTTTTTCTTCTATCCTCTGTTCTGCATTTAGTGACGAGCTGTTTTCCTATTTCTCGTATTATTATTATTTCATCCATCCCCTTTATTCACCTTGTGTATATTTTCATTAAATATTTTTTCCTATCCAATGTACGGTCGGGTGGCTGTCGGTTGGCAGCTCATACCGCCAACCCTCTAAATGAGGCGATTACATACATTTTTCGTCCTTTTGCTATCCGCTCCGTTTATGCTTATTTTTGCCTATACACACTTTTTCAATTCCAATTCTTCTATTATACTTTGTCTTCATACTTTCTTCATAAACTCACACACTCACATTTTTCGTGCGCCGTAATATTCAATTACCGTCAATTTCATGTTCATCCTCTTACCCCATTTGCTTCTGTTCATACTCCAATCGACTTCCCTTTCTCATCGTCTTATACTTGTTTCACTGTTTTTTATTATATTTTATATATTTAAAGTCACCTTGACAAAATATGTATAGCAGGGAATAACAACTCCCTCACTCACAACTGGTTACCTGTCGAGTTTCTCGTATACTCCACAATTGAGGTTGGGGAACGTTGAGGGAATCGTTGTCACTGCCTGGCAGAGTGTGCCCTTTCCAAAATTAAGCTTCACCGCAGAGTGGGATGGGGAAGGATAGGAATCGGGATGGGACGGGGAGGATCCAAAGGTGCTATGTACATGAATACACGAATACACCGCATCCATCCAGGAATAGGGGTTATTTATGGACAGATGGATGAATGTATGTTAGAAAATTCACATAAAGCATAATACAAATAAATCTTTATTGTCTCCTTTCGAGCGTTTATTTTTATTTGCTCAAAAGTTTCTTATATTTTACGATTATTGTTACCTATCGCCTTCGCTGTATCCTTTGCTTGCCATTTCCGCTGGTTCTTTGCCTCGCAGCGGCTCTCGAGTTCCATCGACCTTCTCTATCAATTTAACTGATTTTATTTTTCGCATTTCATCCAATTGCTTCAACTTTATTGGCGACTTAAAATGCAGTACACTTTCTTGATAATGTTATTTCGGGTGCAGGGAAATGTATGGTGGAATAAAGCTGTTTCAACCTTTTTTCGTTTAATAAAGCCTTTAGAGGGTACAAGTGGCTGTGGTAGGGTTGTAAATTCTGTTTTGTGACATTTCTTTTCAAATCGTTATCATTTCAATTGTAAGGGATTTGTTTTGAATGGAGTTATAAAAGGAGTATTAAACTTAATTAACCAATCAGCTGAAAGAGTCTTTAAAATGGAACTTTTTTACACTTTTTTGAAAAGCTTTTAATTGAAAATTGTTTTTATCGTTTTTGTGATTTTTTCCAAAAAATTAAGACATTAATATATCTTTCCATTGTAGTTGTATATTTCGTCTATATACGTACTCAGCAGGTCATTTTTCAAAAAAGGATATTTGTCAAATTTTTATTTTCGTTTATTGAAACCGAATTTCAATTTATACTTTTGTTATTTCCTTAAGACAAAAAAATATTGTTTTTCAAGGTCACTTTCAAATTAAGCCTTTTCTAAGCTTTCTCAATTTACTGAAGACAACTCTTCCTTCCATGCCGCGGGTTTTTTTTTTTTTAATTCATTTACATTAAATTCATTTACATTTCAAACAATACTTTCTCCAAGAAGCTCCAAGATTTTGTTACTGATCAACCGTTTATTGTTTTATTTAAATTCCCGCATTTATTTCAGTGAACTGTAATGGCAGTTTCAAAAACGCCTTTAAAAGCTCTGCTTTTTGAATCAACTCAGTCTTTGAAACTTAAATAGTTACAAGTAATTTTACTAATACCATCCCTTCTTCAAGCAATAAAAACACATTTCATTCACTCCTAAATATTTAATGAACTTTCAACATAATTAAATTGACACAAAAGGGGTAAAAGGTGTATAAAAACCGTTCGTTTACCACCCTTTTGTATATTTATATTTCATTAATCCCGCCTGTTTGTCGCTTTTGCAGACGAATTTCCCTCATCTCATTCTACAATCTAAATGCCACAAAACCAATAAAGAAATTCAGAATTAAAATCCCGCACTTAAATTTAACCATTGTCATCTGGGAAATTTATATCATACTCCACCGCATTATCCTTTGGCCAGCCTAGAGCTGAAATGATAGCTAAACCATTTTACCATTTCGTTTCCGGCGTTCTTTAGATTCTCTTGTCGTCTGGCTGATTAGGAGAATCATAAACATTTTTGGATACGCTACTGTAATAAAAAATTGTATTCTAATTTAAAAATGTCAGAAAGAGGGTGGAAATGAGCTTTTTTACGAGCATATTAATTTGTTGATTAATTGTGTTGCTCATTTAAATTTAACAAAGCAAAAAGAAAATATCATACTGATTTTAAATATTACATTTTAAGTAAGAAGAAAGTGTTTTGCATATTATAAATTTTCTAATTTAATCAAATTTAACCTTGACTTATTCGTTAAATATTTTTAAATGTCATTGAACTCATACAACTTAAATTTCAACAAGTGAGTTTCATTGCATTGCGACTCTAATTTGGCAAATACCCATTCAACTAGTCTCCCACATGAACGTATCATTCACCATTAATCCAACAGAGACAGTCCCACCATCCGCACACATTGCAGTCTCTGCCTTTTGTCTGCATTACGCCTGCAACATGTCCCAGAAACGTGACAAATGTAATTCTTTGGTGTCGACAGCAAATTAAACCTATTCATCGTGTCAGAAATCTTATATATCGTCGTCGTACCGCTGCAGCGCGTTGTTTAGCGGAGCGATCTCCTACATGCTCTATTCTAGCATGTGTCGCCAAGTGTAATTCACAACAATGTTGCGAACTTTCACGCTTATTAGTAAACAATAGTCGAACGCGTGAAATACACTGCGGCGATAAATTCAAAATGGAAATCACTAAGATATGCTGGCAAGATCCAGGCGAAAAGAAGCACCAACCATTCCGAAGATTTTCCCTACGCGCATAATAGCAACTCAGCGGGCTCGAGCGTCTGAAAAGACCTTTTATATTTATGCATTTGAGCACACCGTCATATATTAACGACATGAAAGCATATATCCTCATGACTGTATAATTTTCAAGCCCTTTTTCACCGTGTATGAATATGTGCTCATATAAGCATAAAGGGCTCACACAAAAAATACGATATAATAACGTGACGATAAGAAAGAGTCGCAGTTTAAGCCCATTACTACGTGGAACTGAACTGGTTTCGACTTTATACCTCGCATTTTAATCCATTCAGGCCACGATTCTCAGTTCACATACGTACTCGTATGTAACGTATCGCCACTCATATACTGTTTGTGGGTAACTAAATACTCATAAATTATTATGTCCCCAAAAATCGAGGTCCCAATATTATGTTGCTGGCAACCGAGCATAAATAAATTTCCATATGTAAACCGAAGAGGAGGAAGAAGATGATGCGACAGAGTGATTGTAGTCGATGGGGGCTAGTGCCCAAAACAATGACCGACCAAAAGAATAAATCGCTTCGGAGCACGTATAAATGCGAAACTGAAAGGACACATTGAAGCTATTACCAGTGCACTCTTTGCATGGGACTTTGGAGAACATATAGTAAGTATAGAGGACAAAAGAGCTCATTTATATTATATTTAAAGCGACATGAATGAAATCAACAAGAAATCTCAGGAAACGAAGCTGCTTAATTTTCGGTTTTGCATATCACGTTTGCAACATTGTTGCAGCCGAAAGCGGCGATGGAGCATCTCTTTGTGCTATGAGTTTTGAATTTTGATAAATTTTTGTAAATTATCTTGATGGCATAAAGTTGTTTATTTAACTTTGGCCATTTTTTTTAAAACTATTACGACATTCGTGGCTTTATTGAAAAATGCAAAAAATATTTAATGTTGGGACATTCACACTTTTATGTGAGTTCGTGTACCTTTTTTTAAACTCACCTTTTTTCGTAAAATTGTAAATACTAGTAAAACGAGCACTTACGGATATTTAAGATTTTCATAAACAGAAAACATAAGGAAAAGATTTAATAAAACCGTGAAGAAGGAAGAAATAAAAAACATCTTTCAACGAAGATCCTCAAACAAAAGTGCTACTGTATTTTCAGAACATAAAATATATTATGTGAAGTCATAAATAAACATACATTTTCTTAGCAATCATTCGGCCTACCATTCGCTTCTGGTTTTCTTACAACATAAAATACAAATAAGAGGATTATACATAAACAGGGTGTTTGTTATGATTTAATTTATCATAATTTAACTGTAGCAAAGATTCTTATGATGAACAATAATCAATAAACATTTGTTTTCCTTAATATCAATATTCATCTTTAAGTAGTCTTGGTTGGTCATAATAAACAAATCGATTCTTACAATTTAGTTGAGTCTTTTAAAAATGCAAATAAATTCAATAAAAAAAAATAGATTCTTGGTGCACCCTGTCGAATCTCCACTCATATCCCAAGTACCAACAATGAAGCACACGTCAGTTCAGCCATCAGTACCCGTTTTAAGTGTATGCAAATATATTCATGTACACAATCTAGATTCAATTTTGTTCCTCTATAGCATTGACTGGTTATATATTTCTGAATGTATATGTCCAATTTGGCTGACACAATTGTGCACTCTGGAGGGTCCTACTGCCTCAAGATGAATAACGTTCTTATTTGTAAATAATAAAATCATATTTTATCTGCTTCAGTGGAAACGGCAAAACGAAGCGCTTTCGGTCTAAACTGATTCAAGTATCCATAAACGTGAGCACTTGATTAGATTAAATATGGAAATGTAAAATGCAACACACCCTGTTTCTGGTAAATGCCGTCATAGATTGGAAATGAAATTTATCAAGAAGGAACGGTCGACCTCACTTGAATCATATTCCAGGCAGTTTTTTATATTTTTTTATTATTATTTACCTCTCCCACATCGCACAGAAGTAAAACAAATGAACGCAACACTCACTTTTATGTATTTTTAATATTCCTACACATACCTCGATATGCTACGTGCTGACAATAGCCCCTTAGATCTGGGGGGTTGGGGGATGATGGGCTCACTTCTGTGCTTAACCACCGCAACAGTGCCGACGTTTTTGACAAATTACCGCACCCATGATTTATTTGTTTTGTATTTCTGGCGATCCTGGCCAATTACTCCGTGTTTCAGTTAGTTGCTTTGGAAATTCACTGATAATTCGGCAGCGAATGGGATGAGGTTGGGTAGTCCGAGTGGCATTGGAGTGGAAGGAAAATGAACGCGCTCACGCAGCAACAGGAGAAGGACAAGCCCCCGAACAATGGGGAGGGTGTGAGGGTGCCCAGCTGTAGAATAGAGATTGAATAATTGCTATTGGGTTGGTATTGGCGAACGACTTGCTATTGTTATAGAGTTATTGTGCTTTTATGGACACAAACATAAAATAGGTAAAATCATTAAATTTTGATATAAATACTTTATTCTATAATATTTATTGGGAGAATAATGTATTAAACTGTTAAACTTGTTTTTGAGTGGTCATCGCCAGGATGAATGCGACTTCGCCTAGTAGAATGGCTGACAGTAAAAGCTCAGATCGCCACCCCCAACACGCACATTCACATTTCCGCTATGACATTGATTAATGATTTTCGGTAGGAAAAACATTTTCTGGTGCTGTGCTTTTGCATAACTTACATATTTGTGGTGAAGTCGTCGCATCGTTGTGCTGCCATGTTGTTGTTCCCGTTTTCGGTGGACGCTTTTCATAATAATGAATTCATGTCGCTGACAGAGAGTTGTTGTACGCGGCCGGCGCTAAAGCTGTCACCCCGGCGTTATTTTGTGATTAATTAAACGGTTCCTGTGGACCAATTTGATGCAAAATCAAATGTGATTAACTTGTATTTTGATCCTTTTGAAGAAAGTTCATTACTCCGAAAGGATTACAAAATTTTTACGACATTTTTTACGAAAATCTGTGTTGATATTGTCGTCAGAAAAATTCTGCTTCTCCAAAATGTCATTTTATAACGATTTTTCTTGTATATGCTTTACTAATCCCAAATTATGACAACAAGAAGAGACCTAACGCCTTATTCTAAATTAAATGAAGACGTCAGCGGTAATGATAAAGTCATCCCAATGACACCATACTGATTATTTTTTACACACAATTTTTTAAGTATGTTCCTCTCCCACATGCTGTGAAATACATATATTACACATAAGATAATTTATGCCAAATTGTGGCTGCTCCGCAATTTTACAACGCTTCCTCTTCTTCTTCTTCTTCGTTTTTTGTTTTTTACTTTGTCGACACATTAACGAATAAAAAATGAATGTGGAAACAAAAAAAAAATCAGCTGATGTTGTATTTTCCCTCGCTTTTGCATGTAAACTAATCTTTTGTCCGCTTTTATCCACTCGCTTATGTATGTGAGAGCTTTTTTGAAGTCGTTCTCCATTTAACGACAATGACTTTTTATTTTTATGTTTGTTCGTCCGTTGAAAGCTGGAAGGGAAAAAGTGATGCTAGATTTATGCAAATTTAATATTGATTATTATCGACAGTATGAGGCTGGGCAGTATCGTTCGGCTCTTCCTGGTTTTTGTGTACATACATATATATTTATACCGCAGCTGACTCATACACGTCGAACCTAATGGAGAAGGGGATACATAATGTATGTTTTTTACGGACACTTAAGATTTCATAAACACTTGGAATACATTAATAATGGATGATTTGAACGGGAATATGTTTTTAGTCAGAATTAAAAAACGTTTACTGCCACGGAATATTGGATCAATATTTAAAGTATCTCTATCAGTAACTTGGTTGAAACTAGAAATTAATTATTGAAAACTATATTAGAGAAAAATGAAGGAAGAAGCCATGCATATAAAATAACTATAAACAACAAGTGAAGCTTTTAGAGAATTTTGAGAAGCTCATATACATAAAATCAACTTTAAGAATTTCCAATAACAAATAAAATTCAATGAAACTTTCAACTTGTTTTTTGGGCATACTGCAATACACACCAAACTGTTTTCTAAAGAATCTAAATTACATTTAATTAAAGTTCAAAAAGTGAAAAGCTTCCCAACTCTAAAGAAATCCACTTGTGAACATTGTACGATAACAATGCACAAGTATCCGCTATTTCGCCGCATACACATCATGTATTTTATTTAAATCCATTGCAGAGACTTTGAAAACAACAGCGAAAACTACCCCAATTACTCTTCTACACTCGAAGTTTGTTTTTATATTCATCTTTACTTAGGATTAAAAACAAAAGTTCGGCAAACTGCTAACCAAGAGAAGAAAATGAAAAGGACGTACAAAAAATATCTTGTACATACAATTACAAGCATATTGCATGAATCTCTACATAAAGGAAAAGATAAATACGTGATGAAAAGTACACGGCACAAAGGAAGAAGAAACAGGTCGAGATTCGAGAATAAGGAACTATCAAAGTTTGGCCTTCAGGGGAGAATATCGTCAAAAATTTTTTAGGCAAAACACAAATGAATATGTGTTGAGAAAGAGCCAAACGAAAGATGAACAATAAAAAAGCACTTAGAAGTTTTGGCGAAATTCTTGTTCCCTAGCAAGCAAGTAAATAGCAGTGGCCAGTAGGAAACCCACAGTCGCCCTTTGTTGTACGTAAGAAGATATGGCTAAAGATACAATCGATTTAGAAGGGTGCCTTGTATTCAAGACTTGATCTTATGCGTGTTCTTATCCCGTATCCCACCCGATATTACATCATGTATCCCTTGTTGTCCAGCCTTTGACTCAAACAACGTCGAGAAGCAAGTCCATATTCTTCATTTCGTAAATGAGGAAAAAAGGAAACGAAATTTGTTAAAGAACAACAATCCAGCGGATACAAAGTTGTAGGCCCACTATAATAAGATGTAGGTACCCTACATTGATTGCTCGAGCGTGTGCTGGAGCCTGGAACTACGGTCTCCAGCATTGTGGGGCCATGCCATGCCGCTAAGATGCTGCGCGGTTTGTTCCTCGCAAGACTGAAGTCAGTAGCAAACTTGTTTTAGTGTTTTATTTGCTTGTACATATATAGAGGTAGTTTTGTTTATTATCTTCTTTTTTTCTGCCTTTCCTCTCTGATGTGTGTGTTGATTCGCTTTTTATTTGATTTGCTTTTTTCTCTTATTTGAACTTTTTTTTTTTTTGATATTTGTTTGAATTTACAGCGCACACTTAAGTGCAGGGTGTGGTCTGCTGTGATTCAGATTGGAGATGCTTATTAAATTAGGAGAATTGGAGTTTGTGGATTCAATGTAGATGCAAAACAATATTTATTTCTTCAAATTTAAAACAAGTCAATTTTTTTTAATAAATACATTGTAAAGTTTTCTGAATCGATATAAAGATTCATTAATGACAAAAATCTTTCTAAGGAAAGGGCAAGAACAAACTTTAGTAAATATGCCCCACATTCATCAGTCATCCTTATACTATAATTTTTGCCTTCAGTCAATTTAGTTTTTGAATTCGTATTAAAAAAAAATACAGTCAATGTTAAAAATAGGAAAAACTATAATTAAATTTACAATTAATCATCTCAACATGCCCTTTGTCCTCAAATGAAATTAAAATTGATAGAGACCATAACTTCATAGCCGAATGCATTTTGCGCAGAACAACATAACCGATCTCAATCTCACAATGATGGATGCTTGCCATTATCCTCTTCATTGGCTTTTCTGATGCCGGCAATAAATTTCAAATGCGATTTTCAGATTTAAATCGCTGTGACCCACCCTGTTATTGTTTACAGTCGCTCATCGGTTATACAAAACAAAAAAAAAGCCCAACCAAAAGCACATACAAACGCTAAACACTCGTCGTCTTCGTCGAAGTGGTGGGGCGATTTCAATGGCCAATGGGTACCGGCGAGGAGGAGGACGCCAACCATTCGACACAACAACAAAAACAACTACAAACAGAAAGCCAAAAGCAACTAATAATACAACAACAACAAAAAAAACGCGACACAAAACTGAACTGCACTTTTATAGAAAAGTGGACAAACAAGTCGGTTAGGTTGCCGCTTTTTCACTGAATATCGTTCTTTTGAATATACTCAAACATATATGTACATAATCTCTTTTTGAGTCGTCACCTCCCGCACCATCCCTCCGCCCAGCTACAGCCACACATCTTTGGCGTAATCCGTTCGCAGCTTTAAGTTTAGCCTCTGCACACATAAATGCTTGTACTGAAGCTCATGCACATCCAGAGTACCATTCATTGACATTTGCTTCGATTTTTATTCGCCTCATAGTATAATATTATGCTGTTGATGTTGTTTTATGTTCAGCTTTGTTGTTGCCATTTGCCTCATTTTCACTGTCTCCCTCAATGGTCCAAAGTATGTTGTTGTTTTTCTTTTATCTTCATAATTTATAAGTGTTTATGCCTGACAGATTACAATACTCAACTTTGTACTAGGTCAATCGGCTATTTGTGTTGGCCATTAGCACCAATACAATTGTGCTGGGGACTGGTTGGTGTGCTACGTTTCCAGATGTGGCATTTATGTCATGAATGCCTATAATGTATAGAATCATCTTGGAGAATGAACGAACCAGCTCCATAAGCTGGTGGGCTACGTGACTGGCCGGCTGTTTATGCTCGCACTCACCTATGGAGACGACTTGGAAACCTTGATCAAATTGTGACAACTTTTTGATAGACGCACGTGTGCATGATTTTTTATATCGTGTTTTTTTTTGTATTTTCGCTGCCTCTATGGATCCAATCCTTTTATGGCAAGTCGTGACGTGATTAATTAAATGTGGCTGAGCCTTTTGGCAAAAAAGCAGGCGGTATAGACGTGCCGGTGCATTGGAAATGTTGGATGCAATAGAATTAAGTAAAATTGTTGTGATCTGAACAAATGAGGGGGTCGACATTTTGCCATTGACCAAAGATCTTGGATATGCGATCAAGGCTAATCTCACAATAGAATGATCCAAAATATTATTGTGTTAAAAAGCCATAAAACTATCGAACTGCATTTTTCAGTGGTTCAGATTCCACTTATTGAAAAACCTCTCTAAAAATAGATGCCAGAAAGCCGATATTATAATGATTTGTACCCAAAAATACACAAAATTATTCCAATTTTTCGTTAAATCGATTCGCCTCTCTCTTTTGTTCATATTTACGACTCGCTTCCATACAATTTTTTTTTTTTGGATACGGCCACAAAAACTCGTCCAGAGGGTCATAAAGATATTATTGTAAAAGGCTCATATAATAACATGTGGCCGCCCAACCAATACCGTGCACGCACAAAAATATAAACAAAAACAATTCGAATGGTTTACACGTGCTGTTTTTGTTAAAACGCAGTTTTTAAGTTTTTTTTTTGGACTGTCCACATGCGCCTTCACGGTTAACAGTGTTACCTTTATAACTTCTTTTTTATATCGTTTGGTAGTTCTGTTAATTAATTGCCAATTTATGCGTCCAGTACCACAGAGGCCGAATTGATAAATCGACACATCGAGGGACTTGAGTATTGGTATTGGGAATTTGTATCGACTAAATATTTCACTGAAAATGTTCATGTTGATGTACAATCAAAAAATCTCTTTTGAAAGATTCATGTGGGATTAAATCCTAATTTTTTATAAATGATTAAAATGTCCACAACTTCAGAGAAATCAAGAAAAGTTGAATACCAATTATTCATTATCAATCAATTTTGAATTATTAATGCGAAACTTCGTTAACGGGGAGTTGAACAGGAATAATGAAAATCTTATAAAATTCATTGAAATTCAATTTGCAAGACATCCACTCAATCCTAAATGCATTTAGTGGCTCTTCAGAATATTGAAAATCACTTAACTGCAATCAGATGAATCTTCCTCCAACATGAATCTTTGGAATTAACGACTAAATGACGAAGTTTTGTCATACTTAATGTCTTCTTCTCAAAGTATTGATTTGTTTTCTTTTCCATTTAAAATTAATGAAATTTTACGAAAATACCATAAACTTTATTTTTCAACCAAAGTCTGATAAAAATTTCCATCAAATCCTCGACATCACGAAATTGACACAACATCCATATTAAATGTAGATTTCATCTTCGAAAAGCGCGTGTGTCTCGTGGACGCAAGACATATTGATGATTATAATCAGGCTGTTATTAATATTCCATCGTGGAATTATAATTCAATAGGCTGCGGTTGCCAAGATGATTGGTGACACTTTTTTCTCGTCTTCATATACACACACATTCGCTGTTATAATACGTTTCCAAGCGCCCGGCGAGTGGCGCCAATCGGGCGTACTCAGGACTGGCTACAGTCGGCTAATGGCTATTGAATACATTTCGAGGGCGATTCCCGGCTAGCGATTGTCACCTTGATACACACCTATTTGTGTGAGCTTTAAGCTCAACTTAATGAACTGTCAGATCAATCGGTTAATTACAATAATTTGTGAGTGGCTACCAGTTACACTCTAATTTTGTGATTAAAAGTGGTCGTTAACGTAAGGAACAATTAAATTAATAGGCGTTTCCGCGATCTGTGCGTCGATACTGAATTCACAAGACAGTAACGGCATAGTTGCGATAAGTAAACTGCGCAGGAAGCTTAAGCGATCGGAGCGCAGAACTAGTTTGAGCGGAAGTGGATCAGTCGCGTTCTAAAAGCACTTGAGCAATAAATGATCGTATGCACAAGAAATGTCAAGATAACTGATCAAGGGCAGGTACATATACGGTCGTTGGAGAAAATTATCGATATTTTGTATCCGATTCAAGTGCACAGCTACTAAATGCATATTCAAGTTTAAGACATGACGGTACATTATACGACTTGTACATACATATATGTTTGTTTGCCTATAAACATATGCAGATATGTGGGAGAGATGGAGGTAAACTCAACACGGCCGGCACAATTGTTCAAGTGTTTGTCTGCGGCAATTGTTAGCACAGTTGGGAAAGTGTTATCATGCCGATGGAAACAAAGGGCACTTATTGTTCAAAAGAAAGGGCAAATAACCAAACATAAAGAAATTCTACGTAAAGAAGCTGACACGGATGATCACGACGATCATTATTATTGCCATCAGGTCGTGAGGTAGTCTCCGATCTCTGAGTGAACTTACAACAATGACTATAGCCTATATGGGGAAACATTTGTCTTTTCGTTTCTTATCCATGCGCGCTTTGACACTCGATCAAGTCAACAACGTCAAGTCGACTTTCCGTCGCCTTCATATGAGAACACACGTATACCGCGATGGCTCATGGCATAAATATGGATGCGATAGAAAAAAAAAACAAGAAAACAGAAAGAAATGTCTATAAAGATTAAATTTATTCCTGCTTATGCCCAGTGGCAACATTTTTTGTCTGCACGGTGAAGTAATAATTACGAAAAGACGAGAAAATGACTGAAGACAAAGCCAAATTACAGAAAAATGCCAAAAAATCATAACTGCATCAGAGGATGAGCATATCCTCAACGCAGCAGCAGCATAGTAAAGAAGAGAAGTCTACCATTTCGTCTTGTTGTGTCAAGACAATAAATTTTGAATCGTGTTGCGAAGCGCGTTGCTTGGATCTCGAATCTTTGGGGCCTTATAACTCTCGCTATGTACGATAAGAAAACGGCCGAAACGGCCCAAAAGCAGCATGATGAGGAATCAGCAGGCTGCCGCTCCGACACTCTGTGGTGTATCGTGAACATTATGATGATAGCACCGCCAGAAAGCTGGCTGGAAGAAGCAAAAGGGCGAAAATAACGTGACCGAAATTCAAGTTGGGAGTGTATGTAACCTTTACCACAAGCACAGCGTAGTGAGCAACAGCTCTGCACTAAAGTAAACGTCTTGGAAATACGAGAAAATCATAAATTTTCTAAAAAAAAAAAAAACGAAGTAAGCCGAAGGAAATGAAGAAAATAAACGATGCGGCTTAAAGTAAATGAAAACGAAGATGGGCCTCGGCGGAAAAAATTGGTATGAGACGACATGTACAAAAATTATGAGGCCGGGTCCAGCGCAATTGTATATTAACCACATCTCACAAGATATGTACAGTGTTCACGTCAAGACGTTGAGTTTTATTACATGGCTAAAATGGACTGGTGGCGAGCGGGTGCCGGGAAACGGGATGGTGGTAGGACAAACATGTTATCCAATATAGCGGCTTGGCGATGTGCAGTTCTTCTACTCTTTCCGCTGTTTCTGCGGATGGCGGGTTTATTTTTGGTGTTTATTTCACTTTTCAAATTACATGCAATTTAGTTGATTGCATGGGACGTGAGGGAATGACGATTTGTACGATTAGTTTATACGCTTCAACCTCATCGTGCGTAATGAATTATAGGGTTAAGTCATTTCTTTAATTAAATACTTCTTTTACTTTTGTCATATTAGTCAGTTTCATGCTTGAATGGATTTTAAACAAAACTTTAAGTTATCATTTATCCAAAGGGACTTTTTAATCATAATCTAGTGGAGTTCTATAATTTTTTTAAATTATTTTCAAAAATGTCCCACAAGTAAACATTTTTCTCCATAGAAACCGAAGGTGAATTTAATGCAACTTATTATACTTTTTTTTTAGCATAAAAATCAATAAAATATAAACCACCCCAATTATAAATAACTGTATCCTATAGGCTTTATTCCCCCAAATCAAGGCTAACAAAATTTTATTGACTCTCTTGGGACACCTTGTTTGAGTGGTCCTTTAAACAAACTTCCATCAGCAAAACATCCTCCCCTGTCCGTCTCAAAGGTTATAGATAATAATTGATTGACAATAAAATAATCTAAAAGGTAATAAAATTCGCATCCCTTAGGGGCACGTCTTGTCTTCGCAAATAAATCAGTAATTTTTATACAATAGCACAACAAAAATATTTGTATGTATTTATTTAATTAAAATTTTCCACCATTCGCATTGATTAATGGAGGATGTTGATTATTACAAGTATGCCACCCTTGACACAATGCGATGGAGGTGGTTTCTGAAAATACATCAACTGCACAACGGGACAACTGATTATTAACGGAAAGGTTTCTTCCAAGGAATAAACCTCGTATTTTAATAATTCACTTTGAAATATTTAACACCCCCACCCCCTGTGCATTAGAGCGCCCTATGAATTCACAGCTGGTGTCTTTGTTAGCAGAGAAAGTGAGAAGAAACAGAAAAAAAAAACAATTAAGACCATTGACTTTTGATTGTTGGCTTAATAAATTACGATTCCATGCGTCCTTGGTGGCGTTTTCTTATCGCTGCTGCGGATTCATTAATGTATTTACGAGAAGAAGGTGTGTGGTGGGTGGTAAATTAATGCAGTGCTCCCCTTCTTTAGGAATTGGACAAAATGTGTTATTGTGGCACAGAAATTCATCCTAAGGACACAAAATGTGTGTCGGGGCTTCATCTGTAGAGCAAGGAGGTTGGGCAAAGGACCGGGTGGAAACTGGCAACAGGATGAATGAAGTAAATTGAATTATATTCGATACGAAAAATGTGTGTGTATTGAGATCAAGATGGTTAATATTTCTTCGGATTTTATGTGCCGTCTTATATTCTGTGACATCTTTATGGGCTTTCGAGGTTTTGTGCTTCATTACAATTACTATCATTAATTTGGCTTCTTTTACGATCTTCATTCAGTGTGATTGTGGTGAGTGGTGAAATTGCAATTTTTATGTGACAAAATAGACATTTATTATGATATTTGGCCATCTTGATACCGGAAGTAGGGCGAATAAAAGCCATGAAAGAAAATAAATATATAAAAAAAATCAATAATTGTGTCAGCCCCAATTAGGAACCAAGGAAATAAACAAAAACATCAGAGGAATTTAATTTATTTGGCAATTTACTACGACATTGATTCAAAGTTCATTGACATCGGTCTAAAAAGCTTCTAACTTCTCTACAACAATCCCTTCCAGTCAATTAAAATTTCAAACAAAACATCCACCATTTCAAGCTGTTCATCACATTTAATTCAAGTCAACACAGCCAGTGTGTTTGTTTTAAATACGCATCTCAACTACTGGCCTTCTACCCCCTGATAGGGAAAAAGGATTGGCAAATTAATCTTGTATTAAAAGGCAGCGGCATAAAGGAAAACGTCAACTCATGTCAAGGCGAGACAGGCGTCGCGTCGCGTCGGCACACACACTCCACTGACGAACTAGTAAAAATACAACAAGCAGCAAATAAAATAGCGACGCACTGACGTCATCTCATCAATCAAATTAAATTTTGAAGGGCGAAAGGATCTATAACATTGAATAGAATCTCTGGAACGAACAAGGAGCTGCGCGGAAAAAACAACAGCAAGTCAAATGGAAATGGTATAGAATATTTGACGATGTTTTTGTTGTTGGTTTTGTTGGTGGCTTCCATTCTGTAACTCAACGTTTGGTTCATCTTGCTATCTAGGACGGGGTTAACAAGGAGGAACAGGGTGGCGACAAGGAAGCAAATAGAACAAGAACTGACTGAATCGGCATATATGTTATATTCGAGAATAGAGCAGGCCGAGTGGAAAAATGATATGACGCGCTTAGGAATGAGATGAACTGTTGGATTGGGTGAAATCTACTTTAGCAAATTGAATTTTCTCCACTGCGAGGTGGAAAATCTGCTTGAATTTATTCGGTTGTGTATCGACTTAGTTCCAACTTGTGCATATATGTTGTATATACATTGTTTACCTGCGCTACACATGAGATTTATACATAAAGTGTAAAGAGAGCATTTGAAGATAAGAACTACGTGCTCTCTTGAACAGGATGAATTGTGCTGGAGTAAAAGGATTTCCAATTTGATTGCCGTCCTTTAACATATAAGACGAAAATGCTGATCATTCAACTGAGTAGAAGATTATCCGACATGAATCTTTTTCCTGGATCAGTATTTCATCAGATATTTCCATGGTATCCTTTAGCCATAAAACTCCCAAAAAATCCACCAAATTTTATTTCTTTTTATATATTATTTAAGAAAATAAAATACGCCGATTTCCATCCCAATGCGACATTATTCTCTGCCCTCAATTCCAATTGCCACCCTTGCAGCCACTATGGCAACAGCCGACTCCGATTTACTTGCTTGCCATTCATTCTCCCGCACAAACGTCGACAGCCTTGCCAGCTGAATTGAATACAACAAAATAAGGGCACATTCATCCACGCCAGATTTTTCGCGATTTGCATACAAACTCGTGCGTTGGCCTCTTTCGCGAGCTGCCTCATCCACTATGCTAATGCCAGTCTCATTACTGCGACGAGTGTAAGTGTTTTTATTCAGTTCTATGGCGGCGTCCGCATTCGTTCTCATCCCGCCGTTTAAATTCGCTTATGCCATACGTAACGATTTAAATGTGAAATGCCTTATTTGAATAAGACGAATCTCTTCCATATCATTGCAGTCGAAATGTGGCGAGCACTAGTCGCCAACCCCAGTCGCAGCTTCCGTGTCAATGCCTCTGGCCAATTAGTTTATTATGCCGTATGTTCACCCCGTATGGAAATATCACGGTCATCTGTGGGCCTGTAAACTCATTGAACACATTTCCTGAACTTTTTGTGCGACTCAAGTGCAATAATTCAACAGGCTGCACGTGCGCCTAGCCGACAACCCCGCGGTTACTTAATGACGGTGATTGCATATGGAACGCTTTTGCTAAAATGGCTCCACTTCATTTAAGATTAACATATGTATTCTATTGAATGTGAGTACGTCGAGTTGGGAAGGCGACATAAATTGCTCCGAGATTTTAATAGAATATCTTATTGAACTGCCTTGAACCCCCAGCTGTAAGTTTGAACAGCAATTCAAATTCATGATATGCATAACAGTTTTGCCAATCAGTATAACCCACTGAATGAATTCTATTATAAGTTTGTGTTGTTAGCTGGTGAAGTACAGTGACTTTAATTATTATTAAAGTTCAAGGTATTAAGAAACTCATTATGACGAGGCGAGGTGCACAAAAAGTCTGTTGCATTAGCTGATTTTCAATTAAGCAAAAAAAAAGTATCGGTGCTCCAGCTTATTCAAATTTATTAATAAAATAATTATAATTGAGCTAACGAAACATTTTTGACAAACTAAAGGCGATCAATCTTAAAGAAAAAGTCTTCAACTATAAGTATTCCAACTTTTGAAATTACCAATTTGAGAATAGCCCGGATAATACAAAAATCATTAAAGATTTCCAATTTAATGCTTAATCTGAGTTATCTGGAAGTGCTTCAAAGATCTTAAGTATAACAGAAATAGGAAATACGGCAAAGTAACGAAAAGGATTAAGTCCGCACCGTTTTGCAATTCATGCATTCAGGCACCAGAATGAGCAAATCTTGATGATGATGAAAATTACATTTCTAGAGTCACATTTATCCGGATGGCAAAGACAGCAAATTCAAAGTGAAGATGATGAAACGAGTGCTGTCTATATTTAGTTATGTGGGTGTATTGAAAGGTATACGGGTATATACATAAAATATGCTGTTCAAGAAGTCAATGTAATAAAGAAGCGAACGGAGAAAGGACATTTTCTGGGCAAATTCAAAGCTGCAGGATAAAAGGGTGTGGGCTTTAATTAAGATGGACTTAGTAATGGTTGGGCAATTTTGACAATAGTGATCCATGCCAGAAGATGTAGATTATTATGATTTCCGTCTAAATATATTCGGCAGTCGGCAGGCAACGCCGAAATTGGGTGGTGTATTGTTGTTGTTGTGTGCGTGCAGATGATCCTCCGGCTGGTGTGGATGTGGTGATGAGTAATTGCTGCACAACAGTGGCAAGTGTGTTCTATGGGTGCGCTTTAAATCAATGCAAACTGTCATGCTTGTAAAATATCGCATTTGTATGCTTTTTGGGGGGGTAATTTGGAATAGCTGCATACATTCTCTATACGTATATGTTTAAAATGCAAGAACAGGCTTACTGCATAGATGCACCATGGATAACTCTGGCGAACGTGCGCTGCGAGAGAATGCAACCATAAATTCGGACCATTTATTCTTCGACTGATGCATGCAAGTAATAACAGAAATGCTAAATCATATTGGGAACGGACAAAACGGAACACTGCGCTGATATTTGTTATTTAAGAGCAAACTGAATGCATAATGCGGAATAAATCTGGGCTTGTCGGGGCAAATAATATATTTAAACAAATGAACTGAAGACACATAATAGCGAATAACCAAAGTCTATCTTATGTACGTGCATAAATTGTTATGCATCAGACGACACGAGAGAATACGGGGCTCGGCCCGCTTTTGTAAACGCTTTCAAGCTGTCTTCGAGACGGCTCGCATATGAAAGAGATATGGCATGATTGTGATATGCCAGCGCTAATTGATTGTCATAAGAATCAACATATTCTGTGTCTATATTTATTTTAGTTGAGGCAACAGTGGAAGTGGGTGAAATGAAATTGATAATTTTCACACTTTTGTCTTAATTGTATTTTTATTTCAAACCAATAACTATCGCGCCAACTAACCACTCAGTCGAAGCCGTGCAACATTGTATGAAAGACACACTTTTCATATCCAGAAAGCAGAAAGGCCTCCTTATCGCACATTTTTTATGTGAATTATCGTCCTTCATTCATGCTGCAGTTGCACATATTGTCGACGTTGTTGGTGAATTTCTTGGCCACACTTGACAGCTCGTCTTCATTTATAAATTATTCCGATCTTGTCGATTTTCTCAATCTTAATTCCAACGCGCCCGGCACTCGTACTATTATGGCCATCATCGTTTCTTGTTGCACAAAAACTCGTATGCCAACCGGTTTCTGGCCAGAGCGAAGACATTCGTGCATCCTCAGCGAAATGGTGAGGTAATTCTTGAGTTTGGCCATACTTGCGTGTTGATTGTGCGAAACAGGAAGCGACGTAAGTTTTTCGTACCTTATCGTAGCCCATCAATTTATTCTCATTCACCAGTTGTACCAGTTTAATTTATACTTGTAAGTTCTCCTCGCCTTCTTATCCAGCCATTTGTTGTGTGGACATTGGACATGTTTTAATGTAAGTTTGTGTTTTTGTTTGTGCAAAATTTTAATTCTGCAAGATGCTGTCGTTTCTCAAAGTTTCAGATGGTTTTGTTGTCAGGTGTCAGCATGTCGAACGATTCCAATGTAAAAGAAACTCAATAAAATATAAATGCGGCCGCTTAATTCGGAAGGAGGAAACCCATCTTTGTGTACACCGATTGTTTTTTGGTTAGTCTTGTATTATTTTCAATGACATTTCCCGAAAAGAAACTTATCTACAATATTCATTTAAGTATTTATGCAAATAAAACTCTGGAAACAAAGACTTTATTATGTTGTCCGCATTCAGTAATTGATGGCTCAATAAAGTCGTTTTCGGTTTCTTATATAATGACACTTGCGTGTTAATTGACGTTTATTATCATTTCGGTCTTTGCTTTGTTTTGTTTTTATCTTCTTTCATTGTTCTTAAATGTTTGAATACAAGATTTATTAAAATAGACGTGCAATTCACATTCGTTGACTGACACAAACCAAATACTTTTTATTTTTGTAGTATGTAAATAGAAAATCAGGAGAAATTTCGTGCCTGTTATTAAGTCATTAAATAAGTTAGAGTTCGTAAAATAAACATATTTAGGTCAAAATAATTTAAGATTATTTGAGTCTTGAAACAAGTCCGTCATGTAAAATTTTAAACGTTTTCT
>JANSTS010006337.1:43864-58501 GCA_026546915.1 Sylvicola fuscatus | reverse complement strand
GTGCAATCATGTGTGCAATTCAGTAGCAGCAAAAGGCGCATAGCAACAATAATATGATATATTTGTTGCACTAGAGTTCAAAACTAAAACGCCAACAATGAGAAATAGAAGATGCATTTGTGTCTTGTTTCGTTAACATACTCGTGTGTAAACGCATACAGAAATCAGCCAATCCGCGTATTTGTATACTCTTCACGCATCATTTAGCGTGCAAATGAGATGAAATCAATAAACGACGCGCATGAAGACGACTTGATGTATCTGCTCGTGCCTCCGATAAGTACATGGCATTTGCATTTGTGCAAAATCTGCATCGAAGTCAGGACAGAGGTGCATGCGAGGCGTGTTCTTCTTTTTATTGCATTTACGCGTCTTCTAGATATTCGAATTAAATTACATGCTTGATACTGTTAAACAAAACGCTTGAGCAACATAAAATCGCTGAATGGAAATTATATTGAGACGCTGCGCCGGCTCAGGCCCCATGACACTCGACAGAATGGCGTGCGATGCTGCCAGGGGGGTGGCGCGCCGCGCCGCGCTGACTGGGCAATCGGCAAACTGGTCATTATACATAAAGGTTATGTATCGCGCCGTCAATCCATCATATGTGGGGCTGGCAGTTAATGAGGCCAATTTTAAATCAATTTCATTGATTGAGGGGCCGCATTTGGGCAGTGCCCGCGCACGACATGCCCATAAGTAGTTCGTTAAGTTAATTGTAACAAATTTGTGAGATAAGATCGATTTAATGATGCTTTTGTGGCTTCCAGAAAAATGGGGCCGTACCACAGTTTTGGTAATTTGCATTTTATTCGCGAATTCGGCATGGGATTCGGGATGTGCTTTAAAACCTATGCAGACTTATGTAAGTTTATCCAGATTCTATTTATACTCAATATATGGCATCAATCCGTTAACATCAGGTTGTTTTGATCGAATCTTTAGACCAATATATAATTAAGTAAATATCTTGGATCCACCGAAAAATATGATATAATTAGACTGAACAAATTAGAGTATAGACTATCAGCCAGACGACTTTAATTAGCACCTTTGATTATCAAACAAACATAGACGGATATTTTGGCTAATAGTCTACGTCAATCGGTGATTGCTGTGGGCCAATTCAATGGCAATGCTGGAATACGGAACAGGCAACTGACACACATGTCTACAGGCAAACTTGTGATAATCGTGTGTGGCATTATTCAATTATCACTGTCTTACCAACAAGGATTTAATTTGATTAACTGCGATAAAAACCAATTAGGAGAGATTTATTAACTATGTTCAAATTAGGTACCGGTAATGTAATTAGCGGATAAATGTGCAACTTATTTGAGTGTACCATTCAATGAATTCCGCATAAATTTGGCTAGATATTTACTGAGTAAATCAAGAAAATGTGTAAGTTCACACATAATTTCATTAAATTTTCTAAAATTCTAATGTTCTTCCAATCCGATCCATTCGAAAATGGCATAACCTAAAAGAAATTTTTAAATACAAGACCAAACCAGTTTTCACTATAAATTAAAAATTTGATTGCTTTTCTTAAAGATCAACTTATCCATCAATATTTCTCCAATATGCTTAAGAGAAAATTAATTGTCGCTAATTCTGTCGACTCTAATGTGCAGGTCAGGATTTTTTTCTACTCAAGGTTACAATTTTATGTTTACATACAAAACAAGCTAAAAACCTGCTATTTGTCATCAAATATTTTTTGTTGAAACCTCTAAAAAATTCTATTATCTTCAAGGTCAAACATATTAAATGTATTCTTTCCAGTATAGAAGTCGGGATATGCTGCAGTATTAACATATTTTCGTTGATTACAATAAATATTAACTTACCCAAGAAAAGAGAGGCGGATCAAACTAGTTAAATGTGTAGCTGGATTTTTAAGGTGATAATAAAGCTTCAAGTAACTGACCAAATCTTGTTTTCCGACGTGAAAATCATATCTGCTTTCGTGTTCAGCAAATGTTTTCCGTGAAACGAAAAATTCAACAAATTGTAAAACAGAGGTGTAAAAATATTTGACTGGAACGGACAACATAGCAAATTTGAGTAGTTTGCAGAACTTTACGCGAGTCCGCTTCAGTGGACTGGCTGAGCCTTTGTTTGTCTTGTATTTACGAGTGAAGCCTTCATTGTAACACCAATAATCGTGTGTGCACTCGTATGATTTATTTACATACTGTCGCCAATATGTGGTTTTTGAGTGATCGTGACCAAGTTTGGCGCGCGCTTTGTATGCGGAAAATTTTCGGCATTCAAGCACTGTTTACTTATTGTGTATTTGGCGAGACGTTATGGACTAATGTACATAGAATGTTAAGTAAATATTAAGGCACTGAATAGTACTTTAGGTAAATTTTGTTTTGCAAGTACGATCGTTAAAAAATTTGTGACCATATTCAATGTTTTTTTGTGAGCTTTTCGAATTACTTAATTATAATAAAACAATGCAAAGTATGAGTTGAGTGTCATAATAATACTCATCAAAAGTTGAATAAATTCAGATTAATTATTGTCGGAATTTATTCGCTTAATTGTTCCTATTTTGACTTAAATGTCTAGAATTCATCAACGATGATTCATTTTAAGATAGAAGAATTCTTTCAAAATGTAAATGTCCTTAAGCTTGTACAAATCATTTGTGAATGTTGATTTTTTAATTATTCTCATAAAACAGCACGTTTTAGAATTATTACCCTATTAACGTAAAATTTGTATGTAGAAGTTCTGGTATTTACTCTAAATTCTTAGCTTCTTAATATATTTTCTTTACTGTAGCAATTTGCAAGCTGCAACACTTATCAAATATTTACCTAAAAGTACACTCTCTTTACCGAATGTCCTATTTACCTTAAAAGTAGATCAATTGGATGTACAAACTTCAAGCATCATAGCTGACGTTATTCCAAGACGATGCGTTCTTATATACTGACACTGAACATCTGAAGGATGTTCTGCGGTTTAATGTGCAAGCTTCAAAAAAGCATGGTTTTATTACTTTCCGCAACCTCCATCAATTAGCGTCAATATAATAATTATATATTTTTATTTCGTTAAAACAACGGCTGACACTCCCTAAAACCAATCCTTACGTTCATTGAGAAGGCTAATAATAAATTTAACAGTCTTTATATTGTGTTTGCATGAAGCGACACAGCCTTTAAGAGCATTTTAAGTACCGCATTGGGGTATAAGAAAAGATGGAACGTCTTGCAGCTTAAAATGCGTATTTAAGTGTCAACAACCGTTTATTTGTATACACAAATTAATTTTTTTGAATTAAGACTTTCTTGCATGCATATGTAAACCACGACTCGCGGCAATACAAGCTAAATGGTCAACAGATTCCACCTCAAACTAGTGGAAGGAATGACGTTGTTGAAAATAGTCGTCTCGTCTGCATACTTTGGGTTCTGCTTGCAATTCAGCTGCATGCTAATTAGGTTAAATAACAATTTAAATATTTGATTTTGCGTGGAGGTGCAAACTGCATATGCAAAAAAGCCCGTCTAGCAAAGTCTGTAGTGATTAATTTCAGCAAGCTGCGCCGGTGAGGCGTGTGCTTAATTTGCCCGCCAGCTGCTTCAAGTGCATGTATTTCTTAGAGCAAACAAATTGACAATTTCTCGTGTGGTGTGGCCTTTGGACAGGTCGAGTTGGCTGAGACGCACTGGCTAAGCAGCAAATGGATTTTGATTGCAATTCAAGTAGACAAATTGAGAACTCAGCTATGGGTGGAAGCGACGTGTGTGGGTGATGGTCAGACGTTTTATTAGAGTGCAGTCGCCTTTTAATTTTTAAGCCTAATGGATGTTGACTCTGCGACATTGCATTTAGTTTTATTGTTAATAAAAAATGCAAACTATAATTGGATTATTAGCAAGTTTCTAAGATAAATGTCGCACTTGATCTAAATTAATTAATAATAAAAATCTAGCAAAAAACTATTTTTTAGACTATTTTAGTTTCGTCAGAAAAAGAGTGCAATTAAAATTTATATGTGAATTGAATTTTGAAAATGATGGTTGTAGCTTCTGAGACAGAATAACAATTTTTTATTAGCTGAGATCAAAATTTGAATCAACAATCTTTGATATAATAGACTTGCATAATATGATTACAATAATTTCTTACCTCTCAAAAAGGATAAATTATGTCTTTCATAATTTATTTAAACTCTCTCGTTAAATGCATTGTTTTCAGAAATCTAATTAAAACCGAATCGTTTCATATTTCAGCATAACATTCCTTACAACTTCAAACAAGAAAACATTACCAAACAATGCCATGAATAATAGATGACTACCGAATATTTAACACAGATACGAGGTAAAATATTAATAACAAACAGAACTCTATAGTCTATTCATTCACTGGCAAGTAATAAATTGCACCTGAACTCGTTAACAATTTAATAAAATAATCAGAGAAGGGCTGGAAATTTTACCCCCGGGATGACTTCATTTGAAAATGACCACTTGGCACAAAACTCCTTGCTGTACACACTTATTCAGTCAGGAATGTAAATAATAGACGCTGGCAACAGGATTATGTGGATGGTTAAGTGAAATTTCTCGAATATCAGCATTTGAGATGCCCTGTACAAAAATATATTTAAGGTAAATTATTATTAGCGCATATATTCGCTGTGTTGTATGTGTCTGATCTGAATTGAAGGAACCCCTCAATGACGTGGCAGGATTCTGCATATACAGCAGAAAAACGCACCCCTTTCCCCATGACGAACGTAATTCGCTTATTTCATCCCTCAGCGGGCACGTAATCATCTAAATTCTCGCTGTGCTTTCATTTTTAATTTAGAAAAATTATGAATCTTAATATGTACATAATATTTGGTTATGTTGTTTGTTTGTTTCCGCAGATTTATCTCGATCTCGTGAATCTCCTTGAATAAATAGAATAATAGGAGGCGTCATTGGGGTGGCGGAAGTAGGGTTGCTTCAATGTAATTTAAGCTGGTATCCTCAATACACGAAACATGGTATTCTAGTTAATTAAGGATATGTGAGGGATCTTTGGAAAATAATTATTTTGGTGAATATAGGTATGCTAAAGTTAGTGGCTTGTTATTATTGAAATGTAGCACATTGATGTGTAATGGTAACAAAGTTTAGGGATGCCTTAATTGTTTGTTGTTAATTAAATATGCTGATAAATAGAAAAAATTGTAATATCATGACTCCAATTTTCTATATATTCTGATTAAAAAGTTACATTGAGTTTCCTTGCTGTGAAAAAGGAATACTTTCGTGAAAAGGGTTTCATAGATATTAGCAGTGTGCAGTTTACAAACAGTAAGCCTTTTCTGCATTAATAAGGACAATATTCTTAAATTTAGACTCGCTTTGACAAGTTTCAAAGACACTTATAATACTTTAGTTAATCCAATGTCTTTGAAACGAATTTCTTGTCATTAATGTTTGGGTTTGGTGTGAAAGTAAGTACGTTATGCGCATGCATGTACTCGGGTGTCAGCATAAATTATCATCTCAAGTTCAAATTAATACCGAACATACTTATACAGTAAACACTTCACAAAGAAATTGTTACGATGCGAACATGTATAGAGTCTCTTCAATTGGATGATGTCTTTATGGGCACATGGAATTGAGCGGCCGGCAGGGGGTGGGAATTCGAGGAAATTTACATTACATAAAATGCGTATTCATGCATGCACGCTGCTGCTATTAATTTAAATTATGCTTGCTTTACATTACATAAATGATTGTAGTAGCTGTAGGCTTTGTTCTTGTACCCGAATATTGTTGACTTTATTGTAAATGTACAATAGTGTTGATTTTAAGATGAAACGGGATAAATTAAGACATTATTTGAGCTTGCCTAAGAATAAATAATTTTGTGAAACTTTTGTTTATGAAACTACGTATGGTAATTTATTTAAAACAATTACGCATTTCCAGTAAAATACCTTCTATTTACTAAAGTTAATGTCATCATCCTAAAAAGTTTTGTGTCCATCTTTCTACCCACCACTGTAATCATAATCAGTTTATTTAAAGCCCCATACATACAGAATAAATTGCCAAAGTTGAATGAACCACATCACAGCCCCAACTCTCTTAAGCTGATTGAAAATTAATTTGAAATAGATGCCCAGGCCTAGATAAATTGAAAATTGATGATATTTACCCGATTGTCATCGCCGTGGATTGACGGCAAGGCATACACGAATTTCCAAGTAAACAAACCGCGCTTGTTGTTGCTATTGGTGCGGCGACGTGCATCGCGCTCGCAAGTATGAGGAACGTCACTGCAAAGAAGTTTTCAACAAAGTCATCAAATATCACATTATGTGTGTACATACTGAAAGGAATCGATCATTTTGCACCTCGTTGAGCCACTCAGCTACTGGCGTTACACGTAATTTAGCCGAAGCGTGTGTAAAATATACATACAATCCATCACTTTCGTCCCAGCTATCTTGACGGTCGTTAAATCCTCCACACTCCAGAGGCAGGCGAGACTACAAGTACCTTTTTTGTAATATATGAACATTTTACTGCAGATTGCGATTTGTTTATCCGTACCTCGTATTTAGATTTGGAGTAGGGTTAAAATGCATTTAAGTTGCTAAGATGGTGTTGTTATTAACTTTTAGAATGATGAATATCATCTCATAACAATATTTACTTTAAACTTGCATAAAGTCGGTCTATGTCAGTTGAATGAGGCAATTTCTACAGCATTGTTTGCCAATCAAAGAAACTTACTGAGTTTATGTGTATTTAAGGAAGAAAAGGAAATTTGAATTATTATAAATTCCTCGAACATTTCAAAGAATCAAAAGTCACACCAAAAGTTAACGAGACATTACACTAATTTCAATTCAGAGCTCCCCTGCAATCTCACCAACCCATTATTTTCATTACATCCGAATATATTGTCAATATAATAATTGCGTGTAATTACCAAAAGCATTACATAAAAATTCCTAAATGATCCTGTAATAATGGGTTCACAAAGGCTTCAAAGCGCACTGTAACAATTACCAGCTACATCGAACGTCGTCACCATGGTGCCAGAGCTCATTTATTCTGTTCCAAGCTCTTAATATCCCGCCAGCCAGGGCACCTTCTGCGACTTAAAGATGGTGCGGTGTGCGCAATGTGTGGCCTCCAGGGGGATGGGTGGTAGGTAATGACGGAAAAATCAACGCTGCCATATTTTTCCAGTCATTTAGCTCATTAGAAATTCACAAGCACACAATCACCTTTTTTTCCGAAATCTTCCTCATTCCGCGTAATCACGTTTCGCTCGTTGTATAGGGTTGCGTCTTTCCTCGCATATGTACACTTATAACATCCACAACCTACATGGCGATGGGGGACGTTGATGGTGCAAAAACATTCTTCAGCGGGAACATACTCGAGATGAAGAACGCAGTGGGTATTCGCCTCTGGTGCCAGCTATTTTAATATTCCATCGCTCTTTGCATTTATTATCACACGCCCTAATGTTTCGCTGATTATTATTATTCCATCAAGCGTCTTTGAGGCTGTGAACGCTTCTAAAATATTATACAAATTAAACAGGAAAATTGCCAACAAAGTCGACGAAGACAAGTTGATGGCGAGCGTCACTGGGCCAGGCAGTTTCCCCAACAACAACAAAAAATTGGGGCGTGCAAAATTATTTCCATTAACATGTTAAGTGGTTGTTCCTTTTCGTCTTAATGGTATTCTTAAATTTGGTGACCATCTTTGAGTGCTTTTTTGTCATTCAATTTCTGCGGGCACATATTGGCCGGGCCAAAAATTGATATTCCTGTCATGACTTTGGGTATCGCTGCTGAAATGAAAAACGAATGCAACAATTTTTAACCACAACCGCGACCAGAAAACTGTGAAGGGCGAGTACACCAAAACTGATTGTCGCATGGCGCGTATACGAACAATTGCGGACGCATTATACTCGTATGCACACACATGTTTCTATATAGCATGTATCACGCACAATGGGGCTCTCCTAATTTGCATAATAAGGCCATTTAAGAATTACGTTGCGGGTGAATACCGTGAGTGCGCGCATATTAAATGCATAAAACAATGACGCTTTTGACGTTACACGTAGGTGGTGCAATATCTGCCATCAACAATCTACATGTTCTCGTTACAGAAACAAAAACAAATAAGTCATAAAGAAGAACTGAAGTAAATAAATAAACATATATGTGTATAAATACACAAAAACAATGCAAATTAGAGAGCCGCTACAGCAGAACGTATGTACTTTGGAGATTGTCCGCCGTGTGAGGGCTCATGCATTATCACTACATCACGCTGCCATGCCGCACCACGGCGGAAGACTTGTTGTGTGGACATTTCGGCCACATATGGGGCACGGCTTTTGTTTTCAGTAAAGTCTAAATGGCAGCGCCGAACAACGTCAACATTAGTGATTGGTAAACTTGCACGATTCACGAGCTTTCGACAAAGCAAAGTGAGTTTCTTTGCTACAGTATTCGCGTGCTGATATAATTGGGTGTTATTGGATCACGACATGCCACTTACGGATAGATACTGAGACGAATAGAAACTGGCTAATTGTCTTCAGATTGGCAATCAGTAAAAAATGTTTGTTAAATTATGAACACAAAACTTTAGTTAAAAACGTTACAATATTTCTAAGATTGTCATCATCTTTACTACAGAGAGAGAGTATCAAACACGGAATCATATATAATTCTTAATTGGTATATAAGTAAAACTAATTTAACCACTTAATGTGCTGACATAATATTTAAAAGTTTAAATTTAAAATTAGTGGGTCGTTTATGTTTTCTATTGGATAAGTTGAGTTTCTGTTGAGATCCTGTTTTTTTTCGCGAAATATTTTCTTTGAACAAAAGCAAATTTAAACAAACCATAAATTTTCCTTAAATCTTTATATTTGAATGTATTAAACGCAGCGTTTCTTAATGTTCAGCATTTTAATACATTTCAATTAATTTTAATGGAACGTATTTAAAACAAACTTCCACAATATAATTGTCACGTTTCTATACATATCTGAAAATATATTTCATATAACATTACATAAAAACCGCACAACCATCTGACACTTGATGCAAATAATAAGTCCAGGATCAGTGAGCGAACTCAGAACTTGAAACCTCAATTACCATCAAGAATATGTGAAGCAAAACCGCCGCACACATCTCATTTAACATCATGTGAATTTATATGTAATAATGCGAGTATGTACGAGTGTAACTGAAACATACTGCCAAGCCGGTATGGCACTAAAAACTTGCGCCAGCTCAATGTGTTGGTAATTTATCTTCTGCACCAACCGCTTTTCATATCTGCACATCCCTTTCGCATGTGTACGAGGCCGTTTGATAAACGAAACTTTTGCCCTTATGCTGGTATATGCTATGCACACATGTATTTATATGCACACCGAAGCCCTCCCACCAGCCCCTTGCGGCACTCCGGCGGGAGCACTTGAATTTTAAATTATGGGTAACATCGTCACATTGAATGCTCAGAGGTGGTTTTAGGGGTGGCGACATGTGTAGGCTGGGTATCCAACCAGCCAGCCAGCCAGCCAGTCAGCCAGCCAGCACAAGAGCATAAGATGATTGTAGTCATTCAAGCGATGCTAGCGCATACACAAAATGTCATGATACATGGCAACCATACACGTCATGTGGGCACAATTACACCACTGGTTAAATGTTTAGTAGAAAACTTGAAAGTTGTGTGTGAATGCTTCAGTGGATGGGCTACAACATGCTCTAGGTACATTTATTCTCAAGGCTGTGGAGTGTAGATGCGATACGTGATATGTCTGGGGGTGGGGGGCGGTGGGTGGAGGGCAATTGCTACTGCCATCAGGAAAAACTTGAGACAAGAAGGATCTTAAATGTTGCATGTTTTACAGAACGACTATAATATTCGTATGTTTTAATGTGTGGCGGGTTATGTGCAAAGCGACATATTTACAGGTCCCTTTTGGAATGCGGGTGCGTGTGTTTATGTTTAGCCGGTTACAAAGTTGGAAGATTTAAGATACTTCTCAGTTGTTGGCCAATTATAGTATTAATGGACGGCACGTGGAGGATGTTCGCCATTATTCGATATTGCCACTTCCGCTAATGGGTTAGGCTAATTGCAATCAATCATAAATGTGCACGGAGATGGGGTGGATGGGACATTTATGAAACATAATGGTCCTTTTGGGAAATAATGTATTTTACATGTTTTCGTTGATTTAAACAGCAGCTAGGCTTCCAAGATTTTTGAAGTCTCCCTATGAGTAGTAATCGAGTCTTTGCTAAGATGGATTCAATCAATAAAACCGTCTTCTTCTTCCTTTTTTAAACGAAAAACGTGTTTAATGATATATTCATTTTTTTCGAGAAAAACAACCTCGATGATAGACGATTCGAAGAAATATATTTTTCATATGATGAATGATCCCGGACAGTCCTTACGGAAAATGTGAATTAGTCTTTTTCTGGGAAATTTTCTGCCTGACTTTGGCCATATTTGGTAAAGACTCGAACTACAAATTTCCTTTGTTTATAGTCCTTAGTTTACACATATTACATATTAAATCTGATTGTGCATATAAAAAACATTACAGAGCTACAAAAAAAATTCCTTCCGAAAAAAAGTACAAGAATCGTATGTGAACAAGTGCATCTAACACATGTCAATGTGCACGCGATTGCACAAGTGCTGTCATGCTCAAGATCTCTTCCGGTTGACTGCGTCTCCTGTTTCATCATTTAAAGCTTACATCAGGATAGACGGATTGAACATGAATAGTGCGCCACTCTGCGAATTGTGACTTTTGTCGAAAATCTATTAACATGCTTACCCATATATGTTAGCCATAGCGCTGCTACATGCATCGAAAACATAGAGCAGCAACAACATCATCGCAGGGATTACGAAAAAATGTCGCATTTTATCGTGCAGCTTATGCATTTTCATCTACCTGCGTGTGTTCAAAGCTTTTGTCTTATGCAGATTTTGACGTTTTTGTGTGTAAGCCTTTCCTTCCTCCACATTCACGTTGGACTGTTTGCAAAAGTTAACGCGAATTCACCCTTAAAACGCCGACTACAGGGTGAGTACTTTACTTCCTCTCTCTCTTCATTTCTATTCGGTTGAGTTTCACTTTTTTTTCATGTGTGGAGCATATATCATCATCACGAAATGCATGGCACTGCCTGCTTGCGCTTCGTCAAGTGTTCGCTCATGCATGGCAGATTGATTATCCTGCATTTTGTCTGAATTCCTTTTACATTTCCTTGTGTCGTGACTGTGTGCATTTCCGTGTGTCTCTCCGTCCTGTGTGCATCGCGCTTTTGTCTTTGGCGCATGCAATTTCGCCATATCTACACATGTTTGCTGACGTGAATGCGCCGGATCTCACGCCATTCCGTAATTTCTCAAGCGTACTCATGTGTCCAAAAATACGGTTCATCTTTCATGCATTCACAATCTTTCGAGTTTCCACATTATGAGTAGGATGACATGAATATTTTTTCATCAGCGTCGGGCTCCATGTTTTTTTTTCGGGTGGTTTTGTATAATGCATTCGAGTTTTGAATTGAAAATTATATGAAAGGAGATTGAAGTGGTGCTTGATGTCGCAGCACAACAGCGGCCTTTGTATGCGCGCATTTGCGACTCTCCACGCACCGTTTTCCAACCCCCAGGTCGTCCCACTACCCATATGGATTTAAGTTTTGCATTCAACGAATCGGTGTAAGATTCAGTAACTCTGAATTGGGCTTTCCAGCCCGTACATTTTTGGTATTTTCGCCAAATTGTATAACACTGTGCACCGTAGATGGCATCAACTTATGCTTGGATATGCTCGTGCATGAAAGGAGTTGAGTTCTCCAATATGAATTTCGATTAAATTCACAGCGGGTATTATTTTGGTGTTGGTGATTGATCGGCAAGCATAAAAAGTATATGCTCGTAAGTCTTGTTTAAACGACGTGTTCTCTAAGTGGCATTGTGTTTTTGTGTACCCCCATTGAGCCGAGCACTTAGGGTATATGCACGCCATCAAATATTTGATCAGGAATTGATCTGACTATTTTGGGATTGGGTATGTCGTGTTTATTTATTAAAGTATTTATGTTTACATTTTTTACCCTTTTTTGCAGTTTGAGACTCAACATTAAGCGTTTGCGACGAATTTCAACTTATTTTTGGAACAAAGGGTAGTTATTGTAATATTTTATAAACTTGGCTATTTTCAAAATTTCATTATTATTAATTAGAATCTTATTTGCGGCTGGTTAATTTTAAATAAATTACTTAATAATTAGTAGAAATGATTTTAGCGCTGTGAGATATTTACTCATTTAAGATAATCATTTTTGTTTTTTTAATATTTTGGATTGTTGTTGGAGAAAAGAATTAAAATGTGTTAATGAGAACTTATCGTATGCATCCTAAATCGATTGACGTCATCTCTGACGTCAACAACAAATGAAAGTGGTTTAAATTTTTAAAAACACATCTCCAACCGCATCTTCTTTATAATTTGTTTTTCTTCCTGTAGCATTTAGCATATGTATAAAACTAAATTAACTTTAAAATTAATTGTATTCTAAAAGCATTAAAACTATCATAATTTATACAAAATAATATGTTGTAAACATTAAGGCAATCAATTAATATATACAACTTCTGTGGGCAATAACAATCCATTTACTGCAGATAGCAAATAAAACCATCCAGGAAGTATCACAACAAACCAGAATAAATGCTAAAAATACATGTAAGTATGCACGTCAAATTCCGTAATCAAAAAAATAAAAAATATCGCGAGGTCGAGAAAAAAAAAACAACACCATGTAGGAAGTGCCTTTATTGGCTAAATCTGTCTATTGTCTTGCCCTTTTCAAGGTGCGAATTAATACGTCTTTTGTTATGCAAAAAACGAACATCATTTTCATGGTTCCCACTCCGCGAGGCCCTTTTATTGAAATTCTGATTTTGACAGGTTTTTATGAGGCGAATCGAACATTTTATGCTTTTGGAGGCGTAAGATACAAGAAAACAACAAAACTATGTATGGATACGATTTTTGGGCAGAAGAAGAGAGTAGTGGTCGTCAAAACACATTCATGCGTCGCAGCGACGCAGTTAACGTGCAAAGTCACAGATGAGGTTTGGTAAAGCCTGAATCTTGATGAATTGGCCTTAAAAAATCGTCTAAGTCGCGTCGCTTCATCGCATCTATATGTTTTCAATTTTTGATTAAGACACATAATTTATTCATTAGTATATAACCTTGACTACGTTAATTTGTCGGAAAAAAAATGCTGGTAAAACAGAAACGGTGTTGTTTTAACTAAAATCTTCACAATTACAGGTGTTTGTTTAATTATTTGGCAAATTATTCATTTTAAACAATTTTTTGTCTTCTTTTGAATCATTCCAAAGAAAATTATAAACTAAATTGATTCTAGCAATGTAATTTTATTAAAATCTTCATGCACGATATTTCTATTTATTTTTATTGAACAAAACTTATTTAACATGTTGAAAATTTCAATAAATAACAAAAAGCATAGCCAAAAAAAACACTGCAAGCAAATGCTACTGGCGTTCATTTATATTTCTCGCTCAACTTTACAGGCATACCGTGAATTTGAATTAAATAACCGAAATTGCAGAAATAAAATTTAAAAAAAAAATCGACATCTAAGAAAATATTTATTCACGAAGCAGATACTGTTTGAATTGGGTGGAAGCCATTCAATTTGAATCATAATTGAGGCACAAAAACATTGTTAGCAGACCAGCCGTCCGCATCAACATAATAAAACATAACACACCGAATGCTGGCACTGCTAGACAATATGGTGGCACACACAACTTGCTAGTTGTGCTTTATGTTGAAAAGCTTTAGTGCGCGATAAATGTATTCGCGTACACGTCGCGTCCGCGTCGCTTCGGCAAATGTAAATAAATAAAAATATATGTGGATAATATGTATATAAAACGCTATAAAAAAAAAACTCTGCTCACTGTGTAAAATAAAGAAACAAGAAGAGATAAATAACTTTCAAAGTCAATGAGCACAATTAAATTGGGGCTTTCGGGTAAGCCTTTTGCAGTGCGAAAAAAAATCAACATCAAAACAGAAAAAGTAAAAAAAATTCACATGAACATTTAAATTCAATATTTAAGTCGTGTTGGATTATGTCAAAATTATAATCAAATTTATAGAATTGGTCATTATGCGAAAAATCATCGTAGAATCACGTTTCTGTTATAGCATCTCAAGAAGAGATGGGTATCGATTAGTCGATTTAGCGAAATAATCGATATTAAAAAAATCATTGTTGTTAAATCGATACTCTTTATGTTTGATTCATCTAATAATCTATGTATTACAAATTTTCAGTTCGATAATCGATACAATTTTTATTAGTATTGTAAGTACTATAAAGAACACGCCTGTTACCAAGCCTCAACTATTTTTTCTTATATACAGAAGTTTCAAATTAATAAAAATTTATTTTTTTTATTTTAAATTAATTGAAAATTTCCTATTTGGTATCAGATAGTTAGATGATGCCTACAA